>APFE030891033.1:0-167470 GCA_000404065.3 Pinus taeda
AACCTCAAGAGCATACAGGTTCTTGACCCGTGAACCAATCTGCTTCACCTGTCTAGTTATGATGTGTCTAAGGAAAACCTTTCCCTTACTGAAGACTACATCATAGCCTCTGTCTTCCAGCATCGCGATTGACACCAAGTTTCTCTTCAGTCCTGGTACATACTTGATATCGGTCAAGGTAAGGTGAGCTCCATGCTCCCTCTAAAAAATAACCGTGCCTACACCTAAGACACTATACTTCTCATCATTACCCATCGCTATGAGTATCTGGAGATCTTTCTCCTCCAAAGTAGTGAACAAAATCTTGTCGTCGGTTATGTGGAGATAAGCTCCACTATCAAGAAACCAACCACTTCCCGCCATGGATGAAACCATGAATGCGAAGAGTGTGAAATCCAACTCAACCTGTGAAGTAAGTGCCTCATCTTTAGATCCTTCCCCAGATCCCTCCTTGGATTTCCTCCCTGGTATTCCGCTTGATCTCCTCTTGCACAAGATCCGACCAAAGTCTCTCCCATCCTGGCAATTTCTCCCGACCATTGACAGAGCCCTGATAGGAATGCAAACTCTTCGGAAGACCAAGGAGAGCCAAGTTCACCAAGTCCTCATCATCGACAGTCACCCCCACACTTCTCAGCTCATCCCAGCATTGGGTGAACTTTGTGAGATACTGGGGCATACTGTCTCCATTCTCATACTTAGATGTTTCTAAGTTTATCCTTGAGTGCCATTCCACCAGCTCAAAACTCAACCGCTTCTGATCTAAAATTCGTGAGAACAAAGTATTTCTTGTACGAAGATCGACTGTATGGGCATTCACTGGATATCTCACCTTCCAAAAGAAGGATGAATCCAGAGGCTACCTGGCCCGATTACAGACTCTGCTTGAAGAAATAAAATGTAAACACTTTCTAAATAATAGATCCGATGATGAATCCTCGCTTTGATATCCGGTAGAACTTTTCTACAAATCAACCAGCTCTGATACCATGTAGAAATTTTGAATAATATGACACATATTCGCAAAGATTATCCTGATTATACACTAATTGCGGAATACATGCATAATACATAACCTCCTCTACGTTGATCATCAATTTAGCAGTATTAAGAAACATTCACATGCGCACATTGAAGCATCAATCACACATATCAACATAGTATGTACTCGGAGAAAGCATAAAGCTGAAAACCCCCAACTATCTGTATATTATATTGATTGAGAACATGTAACAATACATAGTACAATACTCCTCACAAGTACTCAGCACTATCTCCACCTGTTACACACAAACTAGCTCAGATCTGAATCAATCACTGGCTCAAATCTCCTCTGCTGCTTGCCTGCCTCCACTGCGCAATCCTGCATGAGAATACTGATGAATGGATGATCCAAATTCATATTTCCCTTGGATATACCACGCAATACTCATTGGAAATACTCAATCCATTGATTGTGCAAATCACATGCACAATTATAGTCACAACTGACAGTTGTCTTGCCCTTTCACTCACCTCTAACACTTGTCTCCACTGAACTGTCCATGCACTGAGTTGACTGATGTATTCTTTAGTTGCTTTATGAGTTAATAATTAGTGAATTAATTAATAACTAGTTCACACCACTCATCACTTAGTCTATTGATCAGTTAGACTAAATACAACTAGTTCAACTAAGTCAAATTGAACACAACTCCATCAACTCCTGATCCAACTCCACAGAACTCAATCACTGAAGTTCTAACTGAAGACCTCCATGCAATAGCTCAAGTAACCCATAAGAAACACACATTTCCTTCTGGCATTTGCATATGCTACATCCGTAGCTCGAACTGAAGTGCTCCAAGAGAATAAGATAATGTTTATAGTCCAAATATTATTAAGAGCTAATAATATTCGACTATTCTATATTTACACTAGCAATCTAAAAATAGACTCTGCCCATATGTCTAAAAGTAGAAGTCCATCTATTTTTACCAACATGACCAATCATCCATAAATAGCATCCTACAACTCATAGACCATGATCCATATGTCTAAAAATAGGCATAGTCTAAAAATAGACTTTGCGCCAAAAATAGCTTGCAGGACCACTTAGTGAAGGCAACTTCTTTTCACTAAGCTCCATCATCTTGTTGCATTTTCAATAGAATTTTGGAGTTCAAGTGTTCTAGATTCGAAGTTTCTTCTTGATTCTAAGAATGAGAGTTGCTTCTTATTTGTAAAGGTTAATACATTGTACTTTCTAAAATCAGAAAAAACATAAAAAAATAAAAGAGGCGGACAATCATTTGTCCCCTGTTAAAAAAAATCATGGTGTTTATTATATGTATAGTATTATTACATTCCTTTAAATACTTTAAATTTTCCTAAATTACTTTATATTGCATATTGATGTTGCATATTTTCTTTTAAATCGTTTAATTTAGAAACCTAATCTATATAAACAAGGACTGCAAGTCCCTGCTGACGATTTTGACAAGGGGCTTTTGGGAACATCTCCTGCCAATGTATTTTGTCAATCTGTGAATCAACTCCATGACTTGGCTGTCAACTCTACATTTCATCTTTTTGCATGAGTTCTATTTGTTTTTAGACAACAATGGACAATGGAAAGACAAGAACCTTTTGTCAACAAATTTGCTACAATTGTACTGCAAGAAGATAACCATAGTGGATTGGCAATACTAAACATTAAAAATAAGTTTACCATAGTTTTTGTGTTCTGTTAAAAATAAGTTTAACATAAACAAGTTTACCAAGATAACCATAGTGAATTGGCAATACTAAATATTAAAAATAAGTTTACAAGAGTTTTTGTGTTATGTTAAAAATAAGTTTAACATAAATAAGTTTGCCAAAGTTTTTTGTTAGCTTTTGTGATCTGTTAAAAATAAGTTTACCAGTGTTTTTATGCTCTCTTAAAAATAAAAATAAGTTTACTAGTGTTTTTGTGCTCTGTTAAAAATAAGTTTACCATAGTTTTTAAATTGTGCTCTATCTATTCTGTCTTACACGTTGTAGCCTTTGTCTTATATATTTTGATACAAAATGAGAGAACAAATCTAGCTCCTAAATAACACAAAAGACAAAAAGTAAGAGATAGAACATGAGGTACTACCCTGATCTAAAATCTAAGCAAAGCTTTCAAAGGGAACTACAAAGTTCGGTGAGATGGATCCAAAATCTGAAATACAAAGACCAAGAGTCATTCAAGCTCCACTAGTAACTGCGCTCCTAACATTCAAAGGCCAAATGCAAGAAACTTTGGATAGAGCATTATATGAAAGAGAAATTAGAACATCATATGGACTATGTACTATGTTGCTTTCTACACAAGGTCACCCCTTGAATACCTCTCCTCGCTACTTGTGCAATGTTTAGAGTAGCAATGTCCCTTTTTGCACAAGGTCACCCCTGGAATACCTCTCCATGCTACTTGTGCAATGTTTAGAGCAGCCATGTCCCCAAGCTTGCATTAATCTCGAGCCAAGGAATGTACTATTAATGATCTATATCTTGCCCCTGGTAGGATGCTTGAGATAATTATATCTATTTTTCTTTGGATCCTTCTCAATACTCCTTATATATGTGATTAAAGTCAATCTACGTTGATCTCAATGCTCGTTATATCTGTGACTAAAATCAATCTACGTTGATTATATATATCTTTGGATCCTTCTCAATGCTCCTTAAATATGTGATTAAAATCAATCAACGTTGATCCCAATGCTTCTCATATCTGTGACTAAAATCAATCTACGTTGATTATATATCTTTAAAGCTTTTTTTACATTTCACTTTTTCATAGATATGTGTCCATGTTGATGATATATCTTTAAAGCCATCTCCTACTTTTGGCTTTTTCATAGAGATGTTTCTAGCATTCCCTATGTATTATATTTGCTCTTTTCGTAACCTCTGGCCACCTTTTCCTAATGTTGACTATAGTACACCCTAAGCATTCTTTTATTTTTGTCGTTTTTCTAGTTTCGTAGGGGCGCTTTAGCACTGTTGGCATTCTTTTTCTTTGTAATTTTATACACTAGTCAATTTTGGCGATTAGTTGACATTACTATTTACATTATAATTATAAATTGAATTGTTAGACAACGTGTGCTATCAAGAAGTTCCTAGTTGAATCTTCCATGCATAACCAAATCTCAAATCTCAGCTGAACCTCGATTTTAAAAATAATGATCTTATTCACCCTGTTAGGTTTCCACAATGTCCAATAGGTAGTTGTCGAACAGCACAACCCATCATTCCCCGACAGCAGTAAAACAAGCAACTGCGTTAATTCATGAAACCAAATTTTAAGCATTGTTTCCAATCATCATGCTGGACAAAACATATACCATCTTCGAAAATATTAATAATGACAAACCCCTTTCTTCCCTTTTCTTAATTTTCATTTGGAATGAGATAAATTCGATGCGTTATTTATCACCAATTAGCTTGATTTCGCCAAACTTAAATCCACCCAATTTAATTACAACAACAAAAACACGAGCTTCCTTCATGATATGCGAAGACCAAAAGCCAGGTGAATTCCATGTTTTGGCTAAATATAAAGCATTTACTGTAACTGTAGGGAATAAAGGAATGGGCATTCTACAATTTTAAAGTTATCCATAACTTCTGCAAACTTCTTGATTTCGTGAATTTCGCTTTTTGCATCATATGGAGGTAAGGCCTTAATAGTGGCATTGGAAGGCAATGGAAGTCTGAAACATTTTCCCAGAATGTAACCTACTCCAAGACATCCAGCACCGACTGCCAGAATTTTGAGCCAACTAAGATCCATTGATTCTCGTCCTTGAATCTCTGCAAACATTGTTAAAAAAAGTGAACAGTCCTTTTTCTTTACCAATTTCTATTCAAATTCTGATCCTTGGAGCCAAATGTTGAATAATTAGTCTTTGCAGCTAAACGTTCAGAAAAACCTGTAATAACGTTGCGTGCAAATCCTTAGACTCGAGTATCCAAAGGATCTCTGCTGGAAAGTCTAGCAATTAAGAAAAGCCCTGAGTGTCCTAGAACTTGTCTTCAACTTTTGAATCCTCGTTGAGATCCTAAATTTCGTTTTTTCCCGGTGTTGCATACAAACAGTTCAACTAGATTGATTTTAATGTCTTCTTATCACGGGTTGTTTTGATGAAACATTTAAACAAATCAATAGGGAGAAATTAGAATAGAGACACCCTAAACCTTGTTTAAAGCGAGAATGACTAGAATTGCATAATTACATAATGGGTACAAATGTATGGGGTACGACTCTTACGATGTCATTTCTCCTCACACACACCAGCACAGACGGCAAGAAATATTTGTTATGCTATACAATATTTAATGTGCCTTAAGATGTATATATGACAGGCTTCCATGATTGCCAGGACGCACGACGCTATGATATGATGTGCATGTCATATATGCGCACTAGCAAGATATGTATGATGCACATGAGCCATTAACAACATATCCATCTGTACCGCAGATTGTGACAATGGAGAATGGCGAGTCAATGACAGTAGGAGAATTCGTTTCGGAGAAACTAGGAATGATCGCTATGTTGGAGGGTACTACACACCAAGGACTTTTATCACTGGCATATGCAGACATTTAGTTAGAGCATCCACTAGCATGCAAGGCTTCAATCGCTATGTTGGAGGGTACTACACACCAAGGACATTCATCACTTGCACATGCAGACATTTAGTTATAGCATTTACTAGCATGCAAGGCTTCAACATTGGAATCTTCAGCAGATTGGTGCCTTTGACTATCCATGCATACATAGGACTATATGCAATATCTTTTCTACATGATTTACTCCCTGATCAATGTCGAGTCCTCTCATTGATCACCATTATGGCGCATTACCTTGGAATATTCACCCAGTGATGCATATTAGTTGACTCTCATGTAGTATATCATGAGCATTGTAACCTATTTTCTATTAATTAATAATTTTTTTTTTTTTTTTTTTGCTCTGCAAAGCTCTGTGTTCAACCTTTACTAGCTAGATTCATTTGTGTAGGTTTTTTAACACATTTACATGGTATCAAAGCCCACAGGTTGCTAGCTAAAAGACACACCAATATTTTATTTTTTAGATATTACAGCTTGGAGATCGAAGATTGACAGAAAAATGGAGTTTCCCAAAGCATCAATTCTAACATCGTACAACTATCATGAACGGAAGGACCAAATGGCTCGATACCTTCGTCAGAAAGGGTTGTATATGATTACCATGGCTGTAGAAGTGGAACCCACTTCAGCCATAGAGAAATCCAAGTTCCTCAACCACATGGATGAGGCCCATGGATCCATATGCATGTGCATCTCCCCAGAGTTGCAGTTTCATCTATCTACCTGTAGTACTCCCAATGAGATTTGGAAAAAAGTTGAAGAACTCGACAGGAAACAGGATGAGATGAAAGGACAACTGCTCGAAGTGGAGCTGCTCTCATTGGATCCACAGAACTATGACAAAATTCAAGACTTCTTCACCAAATATAATGATCTATCCCTGAAACTCAAGGGTTGTAGAATTGATAAATTCAAGGAGGAGAGTCGCCAAGTTGTCTCTATTATGTCAAAGCTCAGACCAGAATACTCTGTCTTTGTGTCTACGTTTCATTCAGTAAAGCTCGCAATAGTTAAATCCTACACTATGCCTTCTCTCAAAGAGTACATGGAGTCCCTCACTTTTGAGCAAGATAAACTCATTGGCATGGGGAAAATCAAATCTCCAAAAGCACATGCACTTGTTATGCATGATGACAGCCATAATAAAAATCACAAATATGATTCAAATCAGCAGTAAAAAGACAAGGGAAAAGCACATTCCCATCCAAAGAAGGGAAGGGTACACCAAGCCCTTCAATGAGTCCCTCGGCTCCAGAAATGAGAAAATGAAGAAATGAGACAAATGCACCTATTGTCACTAAGGATTCCATCTGGAATCCTCTCGCATGAAGAAACAAATTGACCAAATGGCAGAAATCCTTCAGAAGCACAACCTTGGAGAACACATCCCTCAGGGTGCCAAGAAGAAAGCTGAGGATCTGCCACACGAGAAAAGTGACAATTTTCATGCTTTAGTTGCAATTAGCTCTTCCCCTGATGCATGGATTATAGATTCTGGTGCATCACATCATATGGCTACTGCAAAAGAAGTCTATTCCTCTTTGGATGCATGCAAAGGACCTCCCATCCTCATGGGAGATGACTCACCTATTGAGGTCACCGGAAAAGGTAGAGTGAAACTTTTACATGGAAGCTTTGAAGATGTGCTTCATGTTCCAAAACTTTCGGTAAACCTGCGTTCAATTTATTAGATCACTCATTTTGACACTAAAAAGAGAGTGGAATTCACTCCAGATATAGTGAACATATATGACCTACATAGCAACTCCAAAATTGCAACCGGTGAGGTAAACAATGGAGCTAGATTGTATACATTTTTTGAATTTATTGAAGCTGAATCCTCTTTATTGCTTACAAATGCTGATGATAGTAGTAGGCTTTGACATAAAAGGTTTGGTCATTTAAATTACAGGTATATGCAATAGCTAAGAAAGCATGAGATGGTGGAAGGCTTGCCAAATATCAGTTTCTCCAAAGGAGTTTGTGAAGGGTGTGTCCTTGACAAACATCCTAGAGAAAAGTTTGACACCGGCAAGACTCACAGAGCATCCTCTCCTCTACAGGGCCAAGAGTACTACAGATGGGAAAATTACCAAACAAAAAGCTAGGCTAGTAACCAAAGGCTTCCAGCAAGTTCATGGCATTGATTATGATGAGACCTTTGCTCCAGTAGTAAAGATGGATTCCATATGCCTTGCAATTGCCATTGTGGCTGCCCAGGGGTGGGAAGTACATCAGATGGATGTGAAGAATGCCTTTCTTCACAGAGACCTATCTGAGGAGATTTACATGGAACAACCACATGGTTTCATTTAAGATTCATCTTTGGTACGCAGACTAAAGAAATCTCTCTACGGCCTTAAGCAGGGCCCGAGAGCTTGGTATGTGAAGATGGATTCTTTTCTCTTATCACAAAACTTCGAAAGATGTAAGTCTGATCCAAATGTTTACATTCTCAGGACACATGACTCTTTTCATATCTTAGTTTTATATGTGGATGATCTCCCGATCACTGGCAACTCGACTTTAGCCATTGCTGCAGTCAAGAGGACCTTGCATGATAGGTTCTTGATGACGGACATGGGTCCATTACACTTCTTTCTTGGTCTTGAAATCAGCCAGGATGCCACAGGCATCCAACTCTCTCGGGCTAAGTATGCACGGTATCTCCTCGAGAGATTTCACATGACTGACTACAAGCAAGCACCAACTCCTTTTATGTCTGCGTTCTGCCTTGAGGATGGAGGTGACACTCCATTAGTTGATAGTACTCTCTATTGAGAGCTAGTGGGGAGCTTACTGTACCTCACCCACTCCAGACAAGATCTCTCATATGCAGTAGGGGTATTTTCCAGATACATGCAGGAGCTACATGAGCTACACTGGAAATATGTCAAGCACATCCTTTTATATGTACAGGACACCATCACTTTTGGGATTCACTATGCAGCAGGCACTACATTGAATCTCCTTCGGTTCTCAGATTCTGATTGGGCAGGCGACAACATTGATTGCAAGTCCACCTTCAGATATTCACTCAATTTAGGGTCTGACCCTATCTGTTGGTCGAGCAAGAAGCAGGTTGTTATTGCTCCCTCTTCAGCTGAGGCCGAGAGCAGAGGAGTAGTCAACATCACCATTCAGGCTCTGTGGCTACAACACTTCCTCACTGAGTTGGGCGTCTAGTTCCACCAGCCCACTGTCATTTAGTATGACAACTAGAACACTCTCAAATTTTGCAGGGATCCAGTACAGCGGCAATGGACGAAGCACATAGAGATCCATATGCACTACATCAGAGATTTAGTACATGATCGGGTCATTGATTTGCAGTTTTGTCCTTCAGCAGAACAGACTACAGACATCTTCACCAAGACATTCGTTGAGCAGAAGTTTCACTCTTTGCGCGATCGTCTTGGAGTGAAGGACACAGTTGCTTAGCAACTGTCTTTTCTTCCTCTTTTCTTTTGATTATATTGTATTTTGAGGGGGTGTTTTCCCCCGAGGTTTTCCCTCTTTCCTCAATTTTAGTACAAGTTGCACTGTATTTTGGGTGACCTTTGGCCTTAGTTGCCAGGGCCCATTTTCTATTTTTCCCCATAATGGTGTTCAGGGGGGGTGTTGGAGGGTACTACATACATAGGACTTTCATTGCTGGCACATGTGGACACTTTGTTAGAGCATTCACCGACATGCAAGGCTTCAACATTGGAATCTTCACCATATTGGCGCCTTTGACTGTCCATGCATGCATGGGACTACATGCAAGATCTTTTCTGCATAATTTGCTCCTTCTTTCACTCCAAACTGGCTAGTTCTCTCCGGAACTTGTTGTGAGTCCTCTCATTGATCACCACTATGGCGCATTACCTTGGGATCTTCACCCAATGATGCGTATTAGTTGACTGATGTAGTATATCATAAGCATTGAAACCTATTTTCTAATAATCAATAATTCCTTTTATTCTTTCGATTTTTTTTTAGCGTTTTTGCTTTGCAGAGCTATGTGTTCAACCCTTACTAGCTAGATTCATCTGTGCAGGTTTTCTAACACATTTACAGGCCACAATGGCGAATTAATTACACACCTTCTTCCACACCTCCCAATGCAAATCATGAACCCACACCATTACTGTTTTGAATTTGAATTAATCTCCCGCCTCATCATTGATATGAATTTGAATTGATCTGCCGCGCTCGTTTGATTTGGAATTTTGTGGCGACTACCCCCTCAACTAGGAATTTTAAGGAGCTGTAAAGAGCCACGCTCGTCAAATTAACAAGCTTTCCTGGCTTTGCAGGGAGAGATGCGGTGAGGTTGTTCTCCCACGAACACAAACTTTCCAACTGGACCAAGTTTACGATTGAGAGCTCGTCAATATTATGCGAAATTTTTCCGGAGATAAAGTTCTGTCATCGTCGAAAACCTCATCAAACTCATGGAAATGTTACCTGATAGACGATTGGCAAAGAGAGATCTAAGCTCCAGTTCCTTCAAATTACCCAACAAAGAAGGGATTTCTCCTTCCAGGCTATAGTATTTAAGCCATTATTGCTGATGGTGCGTCAAATTGCCAAGAAAAGCTGGAATTGATCCACTTAACAGATTTTGATAAAGAGATAGGACCTCCAATTTGGGTAACAAGGGTTTGTGTGCATCTGTCAAGTTGAACTCTACACGCAGCTTGTCGTGTGTTACTGGGTGTGCATATTGATTTTCTCTTGAATGTGTTTACAGCTGGAAAAGCCAACAGTTTGATCAAAAAAGAAAAGGGCGCCCAGGGAAATCTTATTTTATTAAAGATAATCACATGAAAAGTTTATTAAAGTGATAACAACTCTAAGCGTCACAGTAAATTTTGATTATATATGCACTCCGTTCATTACCATCTGCCAATTATTTTTCAGGGCTTCTGTCACTCCTGGGTTTGATTTCTTTCATGTTCCTATATTTCGGTATTGTAATGAGCAATGGTGTGCAAAAACAATTTAGGAAAGAAAGTATCATTTTAAATTAGTGCAACTATGGTTAATTAATACATCAAAGTGGTAATTTTCCCAAGCTCGTTATGCAGAGGACAATTACCAATTACCACTATGCATGTATTCACTAACTACCGTAGCCCTAATACAGAGAAAGAAAGACCTTAGCCAACCATCTCTAACTGCATGGCAACTGTTGAAAACTGGAGAAACGCTCTTTGTAGAATATAACTTCATGTTGGATAGATCTGTCTGATAGTTTATTTATTTGTTTCTCACTATCTTTATTTATTTTCTTGTGAATCACCAGAGACGAGGGAGAGCTGCAAAGATAAGATGGTCGAACTTGTGCTGAAACAGATGAAACAACTAGGCCTGTACGTGACCAAATATCCAGTGAAGTCAAATATTTTGAAAATACGGTCCAAGCGCAGCAACAACATAGTCCGAAACTTTAGATCCTTGGGATCTTGGGGTTCAGTGGCATAGAAAAGATAACGCTGGCAAAATAAATTTCAATAGAAAGCCCTCATATTATCATTGATCGTGCTTTCTTTTTATCAGATCTGAGACATAAGGCCGCCAAAGGTCCTTTGCATTTGTTGCAGAAAAACACTTCTGAAAAGCTTGACTAGATTGGATGAACATAATATTAACCAGAGGGCTTATAGCATAATATTAACTGGCATTATATTAACGAGAGGGCTTATAGCATAATATTAACCGACATATTTTCAATACAGGGCGGATCTGTGGTGCAGGGTGGATATGTAACTCTTCTAAGGCGCTTGTCCATGTGTTTATGGCTTAGGAATTTTAGTATCCAAATATTTGTACAGGATTTTGGGAATTACGTAATTTTAAATTTATTTTATTTTATGAATGAAGATTTGTGGATTTGTATAGGATTTTGGGAATTACAAATTTTAAATTTATTTTATGTTTGTGGCAATTATGGATTATGCTAATTATAAATATATTAACCGTCGTCATAAGGGATACATTTAATAATAATTCAATAAATTAATCATTTACAATGCTTTTACCTTGGTTGGACCTTCATATCGATTAAATTATATTAATATAAAGCATATAATTTTGTTTGTATATGTATATGAATATAAGTATTTATAATAGTTATAAATATATATATATATATATATATATATATATATAATATATATAACAAAAATTATAAAATTTTATTTTATTATAAAATAAAAATTATATTATAAAAAAATACAGAAAATAGAGGTGTATAATGTATTGAAAAGATTAAAATTACATGCTATTTTTTTATTTTTTTAAATTAAATTTTAATTTTGAAATATTAGGCAAAAAATGATATATACATCCATGTTTAAAGCATGACATAAATAAATTAAGTATTTTATATTTTACTTACATGAATATAGATAAATACATTAACAAAATTAAAAATACATAATATACATATCATATTTTGTTTTTTTTTAAATAATCTTCAATTTTGTAATTATTTTTTCTCTTTTAAATGTCTTACTATCTATTAAGTAAAAGTCAAAATAAGACATAGACATCAATATTTAAAGCATGATACAAATAAAAACTAGTATCTGCATTATTATCGATGCATTTACAAGATTAAAATTACATAATCTATGTACATGTCATTTTTTTCCCTTCAACAAATAGTTATTAATATTGTATTTTTTTTTAAAACTTCTTATCATCGCTAAGGAAAGAGTTAGAATGACTAAGTATGAGTTTAAAATTTTAAGGCAAGAGAGTGAAATTATTAAAAAGAACTAATTACTTATAGAAATCAAAGTCTTGAGTGTTATTTTCATGAAGTCTTTTTCTTCCATTGGCCTAAGTCTAACTACTATGACCTCCCTTGATAAAGGGAGATTCTATTTCTTCTAAGAAAATTGAATTCCCCAATTAAATAAACAGTTAATTATGAAGAAAAACCCACAATATCCTAGCCAATTTGAACATCTCCTCAACTTATTAGAGATGTCTAAAAGAGGACACATGCTTTGTTTATACATGGCAAGTGGGTAGGTCAAAGTGTATGACTATTAGAGTTACCATAGAAAAGGTTACACATAGAAATAAAAAGACAATGCAGATTAATATGACATGTTGCTATACCCGAATGTGGGTGATTAATTGGAAATTAATGAAGATAATACAGGAGAATGGTAGGCCGCTGAGCCACATGGGCACCCGCGTCCTCCTCCATGCCAATTTATGGCAGAACACCGTCACCTGCAAGCACCATTAATCTGGTGCTCAGGTCGAGACAACTGTAGCAGGCTTAAGGCCATGGTAAACACTAGCCAAAATTCATTCTCCCACTCCCTGCTTAGATGCTCTTGCCCCCTCAAACTGAGGAGCCAAACACCCACATAGTCACACGGTGACGTTGCTAGCTTCTCAGCTGCGTGGATTTGGGAAATGGCATCCATTTCACCCAAACCACTCACTGCGTTTTGAATGCCACCCAGAACACCTCTGCATCTAGGTTAAACAACATCAGTAATCCCAGAGTGAACTCTACCTCACCAGCTACTCATTTTGAATATACCACTGTCATCCTAGCCCAAATATTTAATCGCCCACCTGCCGGACATGTAATGATGCGGCTTCACCATAGGATGTGTAGCAGACATGGTAGCAGTCGTAGTCATAGCACTCGCTCAGCCTCGCCGCCCACCCTTGAACTGGAGACCCCTTTCTCCTCCCCTTCTTTTGATCAGTCCAGAGGTCATCTCTCTGGTAGATACCTGAATACCCGCAGCGGCAGAGGTCAGGCACAAGCTTATGAGGCCAGAAGAGTGAGCGATGCCACCCAAATGACTAGTCCTCCTAACCCCCCAACTCTTCTTACCACACTACCCAGTTTCGTTTTCACAACACGCTGCATCAACCTACCATTATTGCCACTATCACAATGGCATTCAATGAAGATTTGAGTCAGCAGGATGAGCAAGCTACACAGACCCAAGGACCTGAACTAGAGAAAGGGAAGACCAGCAAACAGAAGATGGCCGAGGAGACGCGAGACACGGGAGTCGGAGAAAACACGAACAAAAAGACAGCTACGCTCAGGAACAAAGATGGCCATGGCAGCACACTGTATGGCAAGGAAATGGCTAGTGGCAAGCATGCAGTCGATGGCTGCTCGGGCAGCACGCAAGAGGTCGGTGGCAACCAGGGTGGCACATCCGCAACGGTAGCGGAGTGGGATGATTATGGCTGTCGAATCGAGGAAGAGCCAATGGACTGGGATGACTACGACTATCATGTTGTGGAGGAGCCTCCACCAGACGCCTAGTGGGCTCCGCTTGACAGCTGTGCAAGCCAGGTTGCGACTTTTTGATTTTTTCATAGGGCTCTTTCCTAACGTTTTTTTCAATCCACGTGTTTCATTATGATTGGATCTTACTCATGACCCCTGTGTGGGATTTTCTTGTTTTTGTTTATGAATTGGGACCCCTGCGTAGGCTTTGATTTTGGATACACTCGGACTGGCTTCCCCTTGGTGGGCAATCATGTTTTTGGGTTTTTGGTTTCATAACTGATATAACTATGTTTAGCACCGCAAAGGCCAGGGCCTCGTTGTACTTTTACCTTTTTCATTAATAGAATAGCATTACTTAGAAAAAAAATATGACATGTTGCTATGTTCTTTTCCTCTTAATGTTATCACGTGGCAAAGCTTCTTTTCAGGTTCACTCTTTCATAGCCATAGCCTATCTATATTAATAAAATATGCAAAAAATGTATAGTATTCCCCTTTCACCTTTATAAACACTATTTTCCTTTTCTTTTCAAATTATAATTTAATATTAACAAAATATGCACAAATTTTATAAATATATATGAAAATTTATTTATGGTTAGAGACTTCTTGATAAAAATAGATGTTTATTAAATTGCAAAGCAATTGATTCTTTCATAAACTACAAAGCAATTGATTAACAATTGGTTTTTTTATGGATCAGGAAGTGTTGTTTACTAAGGGGATGTGATGCAAGCTCGGTTGGAATCTGATCAACATTTCCATGTTTCTAGCTGAATCTGACAAGCACTTCCTCAATTTTCAACCCAAGATATAAATCCATTTTTAATCCTCCTTTTCTTTTAAGCTTTCCATCATTAAAATTAGTGGGAGGAGCCAAAAGGGCATAGCATAACCCCTTTATAAAACCACTAGATTCAAGTCTCGTTTTAAGTATAGACATTAGAGCCAAAAATAGCATACAAATGCATAGCTCAACCACTAACAAAACCACAGTGGCTTCGACACTTTTTATAATAAGCATGTGTGTGTGTGAATCCTTTTAATAACAACTGTTAAGGGAGTTATTATACTCATTTGGATCTAGGGCCACCTAATTATGATGACATTGACTGATCGCATGCATGCCAGTGTAGTGGTTGGGAGTTAAATTCACGTCCCTGGCTACAAATATTTGATCCTGCCTGGTCTGGAAGGAAGTTTCCCAATG
Source organism: Pinus taeda (assembly GCA_000404065.3). Classification (NCBI taxonomy): domain Eukaryota; kingdom Viridiplantae; phylum Streptophyta; class Pinopsida; order Pinales; family Pinaceae; genus Pinus; species Pinus taeda. Next base: position 15,135 of record APFE030891033.1, read on the forward strand.
GCGAGTTGATATGAATGATAGACTTGTTTTTCAAATTAGCAGAAATTCATCACGCAATGTCATAACTATGATAATTTTGTAGTGTTTCCAATTCCAACAATAGATGAACAAGATTAATGTTTTATTATAATATTTCACTCTCCTTTGGGAATGCAATCGTGTGTGTAATTTTAGAGCCTATGTAACATACCCTTAGATAATTCAGTACATTTACGGAAACAAATATAACATACATATGAAAATGATCTAAATATTATAAGGTTTCATCGGAATGTTTGTTTTGATTTATGTATTTATTATGTATAACCATTATAAATTAAAAACTATGTGCATGTTGTATGGGGTATTTAGTACATTGATCATCATCGATGATTTGACTACACATGGGAGTTCATACATTATTATAGAGATTCATAAGGTAGTGGAAACCCATGGAAGTAAAACTGGCTTCGTCCACTTGGCATCTACTACTTGGGATCTGTGCCCCAATCCACGATTGTCAATTGTGGGCTTGATCTAACAGCTTGGAGCCAGCCAGACAGTTGACCGGAGAATTAACTTTCCCCCACTCCTTGCACTTCAGCATCATTTGGTCATTTCTCTTTTGTTTTCAAAACCTTCGGCGATAGTAGGGATTGAGGCCTTAGGGTTTGTAAATTCTGCAACCCCCATGGCGTTTCTTGAAGGCTTTGAAAATCACCTGGGTATAACACACCCACCACCTGCTTCGGAATCTAACTGGTAAGTTGAGTCATTTTTCCTAGCTACAGTCTTGTTGTAGATTTCTTTGCAATTATAGGTTTTATTCATTTGCTTACAGTGTTGAATGTTGATCCATGGTTTTGCAGACTTGTGGCAAGGGTGCACATGGCTGATCCAAAAATGGATCCTGGATAAACCTCTAAGTCTAAAAGGCTTCATATAAGAGGTAAAAGGTGCCAAATGGCACAAACCCTTTGTAAATCAAAGGAAAATGAAAGTTGCAAACTGCTCTCCAAAATAGTCTCATTGCAGAGATCCCTTCATTCTGAACCCAACAGAACTTGAATGGGTGAAAACAGACTTCAGATGGAGAAGTTATCATAAAATGAAGTTGCCTATTTCCGAAGGGAAAAGAGGCAAAATCCCTTGAAAATGGGTTCTAAAAACCCTCTAAGTCTTCAAAATCTCCTAAAAGGTCAAAACTATTGCAAAACGAGAAGTTATGGAAAATTTCGATTACACTATCAGAACCCAAAAACATGAAGAAAACCATGAAATCAAGCTTATCAAAGCCTTGAACAGTGTTTGCACAGGAGCTATCGGATCTGGCCGATCAACAGTCCAGATCCGATAGGCAATCGCAATTTGCAGTGGCTCTCGGAGGATATCAGAGCAAATCCATGGTTATTGCGATCACGACATCACAATCGGCAATTTCAACAGAGCGATATCGCAATCAGCGACCATAACAGAGTGCTACACCGGCCCGGGGCATGAGCGATTTGACGCATTTCAGAGGAGCAGTTATATCTATATATATATATGCGATGCGATTGGTTGGACCCGACGGCAATATGAATTGGGTTTAATATATTTTGGAATCCGCCGAAAGGCACTTTTATGTATTTTCGTATATTTCGCTATTAAACGACATACGAAGGGGAAGCGCGATGCGATGAAATCTGTACCCGAAGGGGTTTTGGAATGAAATGAATAATATTTCAAATCCATCATAAGCCATTTTTGCGATATTTGCACTGTTTTAACGTATTTTTAAAATACGAAGGGAAACCTTGGAACAAGGCCAAAACGACTTGCAATAGTGATTTCAGGCAGACCCGATAGGGATATAAAGCGCAGTTATGAAAATTTCAAATATGGTGAACAGTGTTCTCTACGGATTTTCCCGTGCTTTACAACGTTCTCTGCATAAACAGAGAACTACTGTTTCTGGAGGATTTCAAGCACCGATGCACTTTTCCATTACAGAATAGGTGGCATTCATCCCTAAGGGCATTTAGCAATGATTGTTAACTCTTAGAGAAGGGATTTGAGCAGACCAAAGCGAGAAGACAAAGAGCCCAAAAGGGAAAACAAATAGAGAGTGCCGATTTGGCTTAAAAGCCATGAATGTCAAAGAAAGAGGGTTGGTTGTTGTTGTTGATGGCTGCTGAAGGATGAATGCTAAAAGTAGTTGCAGCGCCGAAGAGCTACTGCACAGAGTAGCTAAGGGAGCCTTTGGGGTCACTTGAAGTTCAAGTGAAAAGCTAGAGATTTGAAGGTTGCAGAGGGAAGAAAGAAGCCAGAGTGAAGAGCCAAAGAGCCAGAGCCAAAGTCAGAGCCAAGAGCCAAAACCAAGAGCTAAAGAGCTAGAGTCAAAGCCAAGAGCTATACCCAATAGCCAAAGAGTCAAAGTCAGAGCCAAGAGCTAGAACCAAGAGCCAAGAGCTAGAGCCAAGAGCCAGAGCTTCAAGAGCCAGGGGATAACATGGTGTCTGAACCCATTGTTTCTGTGTAAAACAGCAAGAGTTAAGCGAAGAGCTTGTAAAAAGGACCTATACCATAATCCCAAAGAGCCTAGTTGAGTTGATTAGAGCTCACATAGATGTAGCCCAAGAGTTGTGGATGAACTCCTAATTAAAATGTTGTCTTATGTGATTGTCTATTGCTGCATTGTTTACTATATATGCATTTATATATCATTTTAAGCACATCAACTTATAGCACAACCAATAGATTTTTAAAGAAAATAATCAGTTTAAAATAAGCATAAGCATCCACCTATATTTTCAAGCATTTTTAATTCTGCATTGGTTAATCCTGAAGACTTGGGAATATTTAAAGCTTTGGAAGTGGGAGAGGTTCTTGTAAGTTAGACAAGAAGCCTAAGAGCCCAATTTTTAGGTCATGTGGTATTAGAGCTTAAGATTGATTAACCACACCTTTAAGAAGGTTATATCAGAATGCTTGATTGACATAGCAAACACTGCTTGTCTAAAAGGTGTTTGAACAACAAGAGGCTGATTGTATGCTTGTTTGCAGACTGACTATTTTCTGAGTTTGTAGAGGTGAAGGGAAAGTTACTGATAGCTGAGTCCAGGAAGGACAAGAAGGAAGAAAGCTAAAGGCATTCTTCTATCCCAAAGGACCTCAAAGCAGTCCTTGAAGCACAAGAGATTTTTTGCAAAAGGTTGTTGAATAAGCTCTTTATTAATCTTGTTTGAAGTTCTTTGTTCATTAGCATAATGACAACTTCTACAAGTGAGTCCTCAAATTCTCCTTTCTTCACAGGTTTCTTTGATGAAGACATGAAGCAAGAAGTTTCCACCATGATGGATATGGTGAGAGAAATATATGAGGATGGAAGGAAGAGCAACATGCTTAGAAAGCAGCTGAATTCCATGAAGGAAGAGAAGTAGTTGATTGCTGACAGACTGCAAGAAATGGAGAGGCAACTTCATATTGCAAATATGAACCTAAAAAGGATGCATGAGTTGGAGTCACAACTCTTTGCTGCCCAAGAAGCCTTGGTCAAGTATCATCTTGAAGAAGAGGTAATCCATTCCAGCTTGTCTTCAGATTCTTCTGAGAATGCTTATGTTGGTTCTTTTGAAAAACATACTAAATGCATAGGTTCCAAGCTAATGTCCAACATGGGCTATGAAGGAAAGCACTTGGGAAAGCATGCACAAGGTATTTTTGAACCAATAATGGTTGAGGAAAGGACTAAGTATTTGGGTCTTGGCTATGGATAGTCTTATGGAGAGAATTCCAAAACTGCCATGAATGCCATTGAAACAGTCCCAAGAAGGAGTTTCATTTGACGTCCTCTACCTCAGAAGTGTGAAGGTTGTATTCAAGAGGAATACAATAGCTTGAAACATCAATTGCAGGATGCAAGTGTTCAGAAGCACACACTTGAACCAAAGAGTTGGGGAGACTCTAATAGCCTTGAAGAGATTGATGGTGTTCCAAAGGGAGCCACTTCTTCATTTGCTTCACCTCCTCATGAAGGAAATAAAGGTGAAAGAGGCAGGTATAAATCTGGTTCTAATAATATTCCTTTCGATTTTGCAAAGCATGGTAAATTTCCACATAAGCATGGGGAAAGAATTGCATGTTCATTTTGTGGTTTGGATAACCATAATGTTTCTAGATGTTGGAAGAGAATGGGCACATACAGGAAAATTTTGAAGGAGAAGAAGCAAAAAGCCAAAGGTCCGATGGACAAGGAAAATCATGCTGTCAAGAGGATGCACATGCAGTGCAATTACTACCATAAGAAAGGACATCTTGCTGCAAAATGTTGGACACTGAATCCAACAATGCTTCCACCAAAGCTGAAGAAAGTGGAAAGAGAAGATGGCATAAATGGAAAGGAAGATTCTATAAGCGATGTGTCTCAGAATGATTCACATGTTGATGTTGATGTGCGGATAGAGGTAGTACCTTTGAAAGGGATTGGTAAGAAACAGTTAGAGTTCTTATTTGATTAAGATTGCATGTTTATTGATGCATCTACATTATATTTCATTATATCTTCGAAAGTACAGTGTGCTTAAGTGAAAGTTGAAGGATGAAATGCATGCATGAGCATGAGATGCATGAACACTAGGATGTTGATGATTTCCTTGTTTTTGAACATGTATGTGTAATTAACTTGCAGAGTTGATTGCTTTGACATTCATGTGATGCCGTGTTGACTTGGGAGAAGTCAACTTGGTCTCCAAAAGGAGATAATGATGAAATGTTTCATCTTTTGAAAAAGAGTCCAAATGGTATTTTTCTACATGCTTGACTTAAGGGTCATTTGTTTAAAGGCATGTTTTGTGGGCATGTTGTCTAGTCCATCATTTGTATGTAGATGTAAGGCATGGAGGTTTTCACAAGATGTGAAATCTATTTCTTTTGTTGAAGTAGGAGTTTAGGCCATCTAGTTGTTGTATGTATCCCCGTTGTTGTTAATAGTTGTTGTTGACAGCTTGTTAAATAGGTAGAAATGAAAGTTTTGTGGAGCAGATGTACTTCACATTTGTTTGAGCCACCTTGGATCAATGATTCAGGCAAAGAAGTTCAAACCACCTTCTATGACCATTTCAGCAGAATTTCTGCAGGAAGGCAAGGAGGAAGACAATTCTTTCCAAGAAGACCAACCCATCCAAGAAGGGAAGTGATTAGAAACCTTGGTTCAAAAGGACTATGCAAATGCAAGTGTAGGGTGGCTGAAAGAAGAGGGTGAGTCAGTCTCATTTACTATTCAAATCAGTATGTCAGTCTTTTGGAGACCAAAAGTTCTTTAATTGGAATGTGTGATCTAAAAGTGGATCCTAGATAAACCTCTATGTCTAAAAGGCTTCATATAAGAGGTAAAAGGTGCCAAATCGCACAAATCCTTTGTAAATTAGAGGAAAATGAAAGTCACAGGATGCTCTCCAAAATAGTGTCATTACAAAGATCCCTTCATTCTGAATCCAACGCAACTTGAATGGGCAAAAACTGACTTCAGATGGAGAAGTTATCATAAAATGAAGCTACCTATTTCTGAAGGAAAAAGAGGCAAAATCCCTTGAAAATGGGTCCTAAAAACCCTCTAAGTCTTCAAAATCTCCTAAAAGGTCAAAACCATCACAGAAGGAGAAGTTATGGAAAATTTGGATTACATTATCGGAACCCAAAAACATGAAGAAAACCATGAAATCGAGCTTATCGAAGGCTTGAACCGTGTTTGCACAGGAGCTGTCGAATCTAGTCGATCAACGGTCTAGAACCGATCGGCAATTGTAATCGGCAGTGGCTATCAAAGGATATCGGAGCGCAATCCATGGTTATTGTGATCGCGACATCATAATTGATGATTACAATGGAGCGATATCACAATCGACAACCATAACAGAGTGCTACACCGGCCTGGGGCATGAGCGATTTGCGATTGCGACAAGTCGCATTGCAATATCGCATCGGCGCATTTCAGAGGAGCAGGGATATATATATATATATATATATATATATATATATATATATATATATATATATATAATATATATATATGCGATGTGATTGGCCAAACCTGACGGCAATATGAACCAGGTTTAATATATTTTGAAATTGGCCGAAAGGCATTTTTTTATGTATTTTCGTATATTTTTCTATTAAACAAAATACGAAGGGGAAGCGTGATGCAATGAAATTGGACCCAAAGGGGTTTTGTAATGAAAACGAATAATATTTCAAATCCATCATAAGCCATTTTTGCGATATTTGCACTGTTTTAACGTATTTTTAAAATACGAAGGGAAACCTTGGAACAAGGCCAAAGAGACTTGCGATAGTGATTTCAAGTGGACCCGATAGGGATATAAAGTGCAATTATGAAAATTTCAAATCCGGTGAATAGTGTTCTCTTTGGATTTTCTCGTGTTTTACAGTGTTCTCTGTGTAAACAGAGAATGATTGTTTTTGGAGGATTTCAAGCGCCAATGCACTCTTCCATTACAAAATAGGTGGCATTCATCCCTAAGGGTGTTTAGCAATAATTGCTAATGCTCAGAGAAGGGATTTGAGCCCACCAAAGCAGGAAGACAAAGAGCCTGAAAGGGAAAACAAACAGACAGTGCCGATTTGGATTAAAAGCCATGAATGTCAAAGACATAGGGCTAACTGTTGTTTTTTATGGTTGCTGAAGGCTAAATGCTGAAAGTAGTTGTAGAGCCGAAGAGATATTGCACAGAGAAACTGAGGGAGTCTTTGGGGTCACTTGAAGTTCAAGTGAAAAGCCAGAGAGTTGAAGTTTGCAGAGGGCATAAAGAAGCTAGAGCAAAGAGCGAGAGAGACAAAGCTAGAGCCAAAGAGCCAGAGTCAGAGCCAAGAGCCAGAACCAAGAGCCAAAGAGCTAGAGTTAAAGCCAAGATCAAGAACCAAAAGCCAAAGAACCAAGGTCAGAGCCAAGAGCCAGAACCAAGAACCAAGAGCCAAAGCTTTAAGAGCTGGGAGATAGCATGGTGTCTGAATCTGTTGTTTCTGTGTAAAACAACAGGATTTAAGCCAAGAGCTTGTAAAAAGGACCTATACCATAATCCCAGAGAGCCTAGTTGAGTTGACTAGAGCTCACGGAGATGTAGCTCAAGAGTTGTGGCTGAACTCCTAATTAAACTGTTGTCTTATGTGATTGTTTATTATTGAATTATTTATTATATATGCATTTATATATCAATTTAAGCACATCAACTTATAGCACAACCAATAAATTCTTAAAGCAAATAATTAGTTTAAAACAAGCATAAGCATCCACCTATATTTTCAAGCATTTTAATTCCGCATTGGTTAATCATGAATACTTGGGAATATTTAAAGCTTTGGAAGTGGGAGAGGTTCTTGTAAGTTAGAGAAGAAGCCTAGGCACCCCATTTTCAGATCAATGGCTTTGGCTCTGAGAGTTTCTTCTTCGTGTCTCTCTACTAGCATGGCTCGCCCCTTCTTCGAGCAGGTGATTCGGTTGTTTCTTTGTATATTTTCTTAATTTTCTATGATATAAGGTCACCCTGACCACTAAGATGGGTTTTTAATGGATTTTTTTGATACCCCAGGTTGTGGAACAAGATTCTCACTTGCCCATTTTCTCCTATAGGTAACTACTTGCTTGCGCAATCATATGACTTCTTTCTACATCACTCAAGTTCAGTTCTCACCAACTCTATTTTCATTTGCCTTGTTTGCACGTATGCCCATCTCCCTTGGAGCCTACACTTGCTTGGTTCAGACTCCACTTATTTTAACCAGGGTTCTTTCTTCTTTAATCTCCAGGTTCGTATTCTTCATCAAGTTTTCAACCCTTATAAGGGTTCTCTAGAAAGTACAGGGTTTACGGGTCTTTTTCCATTGGAATATTATCCTTCGTATGAAATCCTCAACACCATCAAATGGTTTAATGTATTTATTTGATACTATTAACATTTGGGCTTGCTCCATCGACACAGTCGATTTTACTTTAATTATTGCTTATATTTATACTAATTTGTGTCATTCTAGACTTTTCTACCTTTGTGGTAAACATATATAACTCATCCGGACATAATGGATTGCTTTGAACTCATGTTTCCCTTCTGCAATTAATACAATTTAGTTTATTATTGAGAATGCCATTCTCACTACTTAAGGATTATCTTTATAGTTAGCTATTGAGTTTCAACTTCATTACATTTTTCCACTTTCTTGTAATTCACAAACAAATGTTGTTATTAGTATCATATATTTGTTAATAATGCAAGGACTGGAACTATTTGAAAAAATAATGGAATATATGCTAAAATAAGGTCTATGAAGCGATTGTAGCTTTTGTGTTATTTTATGTAGAAAAAAATTAAGAATGACAATGCATTATATCAATATTAGTTAACGTCAATAGCTTCTGAAATTGAATTCATTTATTTCTGGTTATTATTGTGCTTGAGACTATGCTAGAATACTTGAGGGACTACTCCAGGTTGGCTAGTTCCATAGCCCTTGAAGCTAACCCTCTATATCTTAGATATGTGCATATACATATGTTGTGCATATATGGAAGATGCACATATATTCCATATATTCGTAACTTCCATATATGTACATCTATTGTATGTACACATATACAAAATTTGTGCATGACTTCAACCTTTGTATATGCGCAACTTCCATATATGCGCATATATAGAATATATGTGCAACTTTCACATATGCACATGTCTTCCTTATATGCGTAACTTTTGTATATATAGATATATGAAAGGGCACATTTCATCTGTATATTCACATATCATTTGTGTATGTGCATATCTTCTGTATATGCACATATATGAAAGTTGTGCATAAACAATAGATGTGCATATACGGTAGATGTGAATTTACAGTAGGTGTTTAGATGTTTTTTAGGAATTTCATGACAGAGGTGACAGAATTGATTAGAAAAATCCTCAACTAATTCATCAGGCATTATTCTTAAAATATTGATTCTTCCACAGACATCTCGGTAGTTATACTTATCAAAATATTTATCAAGCTTCTTGGCAAGTTGGTCGAGTGAATGGATAGAAGCAATGGGTAATGTATGACACCATCAATTAACAAGACCTTCGAATGTGAGGGTGAGTAATCTAGCCATGAAATATTTGAAAAGTATTATGTTAGAAAAATAAAGACGGACAATATGAAATGAATGTTCACAAAAATTTGATTTACCCTCACCATCAAACTTAAATTCGGATAGGTTATCAATAAATTCCACAGGGATGGTACAATTGATCTCTTTGGAAAAAAATGTTAGGATTATGATTTGGGGAAGAGCCATTTTAAATAAGAGATTCAAACCAGACTCAATGGGCACATCCTGTCCTTTGTCCCTCCTTCTAGCGTCATTTTTTTAATGGTGCTAGAAATCCATCAACCAAGGGGATCTCCCTGGTATGGAGTCACAGTCAGACCTCATACCATTTTGTGTAGGAGTCCCATCTGGTATAAAGGTCCAGTCACCAAATCCTTAAAGATCTACCTTGGCTCTAGCTGTCAACACAGGATAGTGATGCAATAGTTTCTTTGAAAAGCAAGGGAGGTGTGCGTGGTGAATTTGCAATGCAACTGTGATGAGGTTATTCTACTGCAAAGGGGGAGAGAAAAGTGAGCCTCTAAGTGAAAGGTAATAGTACCACCTAGGAAGAGACACACATGAACCAGAAAGATCCATCTAACATCTAGTAGAATAGTCCACAGTAGATGTGACGTCATTACAACTGACAAGCAAGGAATGATCTATCTAATATCCTACGAAATAGTCCACAAGGACAGGACAACGTTAACAACCATTACAACACATTCTCAATAAGATAAGCACTAAAATAACCAAAATAGTGCAATTATCTTAGTACATGTGAAAGCAAACATGAAATACAAATGTCCATAGAATAGTCTTACAAACATTCATAGTCCATGCATGAAGAATGTGTTGGCCTTAAAAGACTTTTGTTATTAAGCAAAATTTCCAAGACACATGTTTACATTAAACATCACTAGCCCCCATAGTGGGACATTGGAGGCACTCCTTGCTCCCCAAAGAACTAATTGATCTCTCTAATGCCTTGCAGGAGGAGCCAAGGTGAAAAAGTCCTTTGTTGATATAATGAGGGGGTATATATAACCAAGGGGTGATGCTTCCCCTTTGTGACTCTTTGACTACCCTCATGAATGTTCAACTTCCTATGAATTTTCAACTTACATGATTCTCCATATTCATGTGTGTCCTTTGGACTTCCGCTTTACAATACATTTGAATATAATATACATTGTCCACAATGATGATGTGGTATACAACAACTCATGATAAGACATGACATGGAATTGTTGATGTAAATTGCTTGGATGTTGTGGTAGTGTCAGGTAATTGTTGTTTTTGTTAATGATGTATTCTTGAGAATACTCTTGACTTCCACCATCTCGTGGCTTGGTGACAAGAATCTTCAATGATATCAAGTTTTGGGTTGTGGACACGAGTTGATGTCCCTTTGCTTTGCTTTGATATATCAGCTTGCATGCTCAACTACAATAATGTCCTCTGCATGTATTCCTTCGTCATCTCCTTCTTCATAATCTCACCATGTTCCTGTATAGACAACTTACACATGATGAGACAACATTAGCCCAGAAACCTCCTTGCCTAAGATGGTGCATTCATCTTCAAAGATTGAGGCAAAATTGAGTTGCAGGTTAGAGAGAGAGGCTCATTGATTGCGCATTGTTTAGTCCTAGCACTCAGGGTTGAGGCTTGAGGCTTGGAACTATGCAATGTGCAATTCAGGTTGGGATGAGGACAACCTCTGGGTAGTTTTGAGAGATGGTGATTCAAATTGAAGGAGGCACCACTGTGGAAGATTTATGCACAGTTTTGGAGAGGAATGATGACTTAATTATGCCCAGTTCAGGGACATAGTGGGTCAAGATGAGGGAAGGACCACTGAAGGTAGCTTCTGCATAGTTCTGCAAGGGAAAGATGACTGATTAGATTGTGCAATTATGGAAGGGAAGCATTAGGGGAATTTTGAGGTCTAAAATGGGCCTCCTAAGAAAAATGTACAACCAAAATAATATTTTTAAGAACCAATAGGATTCAAGATGATTATTTCAACCATGGGGGATGATTCACCATTTTTTGGAGTAAAAATGTAAAAGGATTAAAAAATAATAAAATAATAAAACTATTTTTTCAACTTCTGTCCCTAAGGCTTTACTAAAATTTCAAGCGGGATTACTTGTTGGATGAAAAATATAATTCCTCATCTAAGTAGTACCCATGTTGCATACTTTTGATTGACCCTGCTACACGAAAAGTGAGAAATACATGAAAAAACGTGATTGCAATCAACTTTTTCATGTATTTCTCATTTTTTGTGTAGCAATGTCCATCTAAAGTATGCAACATGGGTACTCCTTGTGTGAGGAAGAAAATTATGCATCCATTGAGTGTTTCTGCTTGAAATATGAGTAAACCGATAGGAATATAAGTTGAAAATACGTGTTGAAAAATTACTTTTTTCTTTTTTCCCTATAAAATTTGACGATGTAATCTAATATTATTTTATTATTTCCACTATTATTTTATAATTTCCTTAGGAGGTCCATTTTGGACCTAAAAACTCCCCTAATGGTTGGTCTTGAGCTCAAGGATTATGCAATGCAAGAGTCTTGGGAGATAGGAACTGCACATTGTGCAAATCCAAGGGTCAAGGTGACAGTCTACTGACTAGAACTGCGTAGTGCATAGCCTAGGCAGGCTAGGCGAAGCCATGTTGAAGGGGCAAGGAGCTTCTTTGGAAAATGCTAAGTACAAGACCAATGAGACTGACATGTGAATTGATGAAGCTCTAACTGTGTCCTAACACTTAGAATAATTGACAACTCAACAACAATGATCACCCATGACACATGAAGAACACTTTCACTTGTGTTTGATGCTTCATGACTAGCTACGACAAGTGTGATACCCAAGATAGACTTTATGACTACCGTGATGCCACTTGTGTGAAAATGCTCAAAAATTTGTGAGTGAGTGTGACAGATGTTTATAATTTTAGAAAACTCATAAACACAAAAACGAGCCCTTGGAACCACATGGAAAAAGTGGACAGCTTGCCTATCCTACGAAAGGGAGCAAAACAATTATCGAAAACACATGGAATGAATTTCAGTGCTTGTGACCATACATGTCATTGAAGACATAATGATATGAACATGGTAAGTTGTCATTCATACTACACTAAGAGGTACATTTCAACTTCATAAAATATGTGCTTTGTTTTTCGTACCTACCCTCCAAAGGGTTATGAATCAGATGGAGTCTTTCTGCGGTCTTGATCTCTAAGATTCTACCATACCTCAAGGTTCCTTGTTCTTCTTATCTGATGATTACCTATTCTCCTCAGCTCCTTAAGTGTCATCTAGCATGTCCTCCTTCTTCATCTCCTTCTTCATCATCTTTCCATAGTGTAAGAGAGTACCTTCATCTGTAACTGACTCATGGTGAGACGACATCAGTCAAAATACCCCTAACCTTAGATAAAGCACTTATATTCATGAGATGGTCTGGGACTGACTGATAGGTCAAGGGAGAAGGTTCAAGCTTGATCACTAAGACTGTGCAGTGCACAACTCAGGCTAGACTGAGGGAAATTTCTCCACAGTGCCCACTAAGGGACAAAATTACGTAGTTCAAGCAGGTAGTCGCTGCTACGGGATGGGGCCCTAGGAGGACAAACAATGTAGTTTTATGAGGCAAAGGGGACTAGAAAGTTGAGAGGATTAAGGGATAGAACTGCACAGTTTCTGGAGACAGTGAGTTCCGGCTGAGGGAAGGGCACTGGGTGACACATGTACAAAATTTTGGAGGCCAGGGGAGGCTTGGATTTCTATGCATTTCACGGTTCCACCAAGTAAGGAAAAATCTTAAGGGTTGCAAATGCGAAGTGCGTAGTTTAGGAAGGCTAGATGAGGCTAGGTTGCTAAGAATTCTTCGGAATTTGGCTAAGTGTGGGATCAGTGGAACTGATGTGAACAATGATAGAACATGAATGTGACTACACAATTGGACACTTAGTGAGACAACATAGATCATCTAAAATGTATAAAATATACTTCACTTAATCCAACAACCTTTATGGCAACTTATGACAAGTGTGTCCCCATCGATAGGCTTTGTAAGGATAATGATGACACTTGTGTAATGGTGCGTGAAACTTTGGAAATGAGTGTGAAACATGTCTATATGATGCAAACAACTCACCTTCACAAAGATCCCCCCTTGAAGAAAAACAAAACTCCACTTTGCATGACAAGGGATAATTCCCATGCTCAAAGATGACACTTGCTATATAAAGATAAAAGCATGAACGACACTTGGGATCTAAGGAGGGAGCTTAAAATTATCAATTGAATAATAAGTGAATAAGCAACAATTGATCACAGGATCCACAGTAGGCTCCAAAATTTGATGTAGGCCAAAATTTTGGAGGGTGTTGCAGTCGCTACAACAAGTATGTAATCAAAGTTTTCTTTGTAATTCTAGAAAGAAAAAAATGGGTTTATGTATGTATATTGTTTTGATGTAAACTATGTTCTCTATGTAGGAATACTAATATGAAGAGAAAGGTGCTGGAAAAAGGATCAGGAGAAACTTAACTACTATAAATCAATATGTTACAAGCAGTAAAAACTTGTTTGTATGTGAAAGACAGTCATTGAATGTTATGTGAAAATATGTTGTATGAAAATGTTTATGTAAGGAAAATAGTTATAACAGTGTTTACTTCTTTCTTTCAAAACAAAAATAAAACCAATGTAAGGGTTAGTTCCTTACCATTGGCATTGGCCAATAGTTTGGCACAGTCCTTGGACTGGAGTGTAGAACTACTGAGTCCCTGAATAGGAAGAAATACAAAACTTGAAAAAAGTTCTTCTAGACTATAAAAGGAAAAGATAATGTCCATGTCCAGTTGAAAATAAAGGATATTTCTATAATCATATATAAATGATATAGGTTACCAAATAAAATAGGTAACAGTAAAAGAAAGAAGCATTTCTTTTTTGACTAATCGAACCACATGCAAAGCTTAATCTTCTATTACTAGAATGGAAATTGGATATTGAATATTGATACTGAATTCTTTAGAAAAGTTACTGTTACTGAATTCTTCTAGAAAAGAATCCATGATCATGCATGTAAATATGAGAAAGAATAAACAATGAAGACCATAATTGTAGATCATTTAAGTAGAATTTATCATCGGGAATAAGGGTAAACATTTATGCTAGGAAAAGAAATTTACATTGTGGTTTATATTGTAAATATTCATGAAATAGCTAACTTCTAAGAATTATCGAAGTGGTCATTGGTTCCTCCAAAGAAAATTCATATAAATTACATATAGAATGAACAACTATCTCTATGACCTTAGTGATCGCTTGATGAGAAAAATCTGCAGAATACAAACTTGGTTGGAACAACTAAATACTTCCTTCTTTTTTAAACGCAAAGAAAACATTCAACAAGTCTCATATTTACATGTAAAACCCTAAGGTAATTTCCCCAAGAGGGGTCAATTTATTTTCCATATGAGTTCCATATACCAATGGTTGGCATCTCCTCCTGCCATGGAGTTAACCCGATTGGGCTAGGATTGACGGGGACCTAGAGAACAAAAATACAACAATAAATAACCTAAGAACAAGGAAGTGGAACCTAGAAGAAGTTATAGACGTAGCAAAAGCTGGAAGAATAACTTACATTAACCTTTATCCATGGGAAAACCAAGGACCTATGTTAGGTGGAGCAACCCAACAAGTAAAGAAAAGAATTATAAACTCGTGAGGAAAAAAACTAGCCAGAACATTAGAAAAGAAAAAAAGAAAAAAAGGAAACTCATGTACATCAAACACTTGTCACTGAGGAGGGATTTTACCTACAAGCGGGTCGACAGAGGTATCTACTATGTCGATGTTGATCCCATCCATCAAAACTAAGAACAAAATCAAAATAGAACAATTTAACATAAAGGTAATACCCATTGCAAAGTAGATGGAGGGCACAAAATTTGTCAAAAAAATTACTTCATACTTGCTAATTTTCCAAGATGACGTTGCAGATATTATTAAGGAAAAGGCACTCAATCGGAAGGAAAAAAATGGATAGGAAAAATAATCATTTAGAAGAGTTAACCATAGTAATTCATCATAGGTAAAAGAAAACCGATAGTTGAATAACGCTGCGAGGAATCAATCTCACCTCGGCGAAAAGACGATGGTAGGGTGGAGTAGTTGGGCTCCTTCAGAGTCATAGATTCCATATGTATGTATTAAACCCTAATACACCAAGGGAAAATCACTTCTTCGGCAAAGAAGAAAGTGACCAAAGACTCTCGACAACCCCTAGGGAAGTTACCCTAATGGCAAGCCAATTGAGATTAGTCCTAGATCTTACTCGGCAGACACATGTAATTCTTAGATCATAGATCAATAAATAGATATATTAAATATGTCACTTTGAAATCCTCAAGGAATTGTACCAAGGTTCCAGAGGTTTGATATCATAAAGCATGTGGTAAACATATCCATACAAAGCTTAATAATTCAAGTTTCTACATTGTATTATCAATACCCTTAAGAGTTAAAAGGTTGTTGCACAAATAATATCCCATATACATAACCACCATGCAACATATACCATGGGTAACCCCCAATGAAAATGAATTAGGGTCGACTTGTAGTAGGCCCAAGGGAGGGTACCTTTATTAACAACAATACACATGGACAGGTGGGTTTTGAGTCAAGGCTAATACAAGAGTGTTTAGATTGAATGTATTATCTAGGAGACATGCCATTGCAAATTATTTTTAATAGAAAAAAATAATAAAGTGAGAATGTAATAAT
Source organism: Pinus taeda (assembly GCA_000404065.3). NCBI lineage: Eukaryota > Viridiplantae > Streptophyta > Pinopsida > Pinales > Pinaceae > Pinus > Pinus taeda. The sequence continues at coordinate 31,056 of APFE030891033.1, forward strand.
TTGAGAAATAAGAGGGAAGAAAAAAAAATCGAGCAATAATTCTGGTAGGCATCATAGTAGGATAAGCATTGTAAGATATGCATCTATTGTAACTATAACTTATATTGGGGAAACCAAAAGGCTTTCCTTGATAATAAATAACAATGTTCAATCATATAAAATGGACAAATGTGAATGAATATTGAAAGTAAAGTTGGTATGTGGATTTTGTAAACCTTCAAGCTATAAAATTCTTTTGTTTTTATAAAAATAAATTTACTTGAGGTTAGATTGGAGTCGTGACAGAGTCCATCTGAGGAATTCTCCTTATTATTATGGTAGGACCTCCCTAGTAAAAGTGTCCCATGAGAATAATGTAAGAGGAAAATGGTAGAGGAGGGGGACTCCTAAGGTTCCATTCATTTATAGAAAGATAAAGAGGTGAATAATGTAGATGTTAAATTGCAAGTAGATTTGGGGAGTTGGGGGAGGCAAGATCGGGAGGGGCAACAGTTAGCTTTGATGGAAAAACTATGTCGCAAATTTCTTGGGGACTTGGTGTTGCGACCAACAACCAAGTTGAGCTTTTCGCTTTGTGGAAAGGTTTGGAAATATCTCTTACGGATAAAATAACTAGATTATCGTTTTTGGTGACTCAATGTTTGTCATTCAATAAGTAACTAAGGCCAAGAAGGTTTTGTGCTTTGATCATCCTCCCATAGGATTAGTCGATTGCAAACAAAGGTGATTCATTTCACCTTCTCAAAATTTTAAATACAGTTTTTTAGGGGTGCTAGGAAATCATTTTGTAGTGCCTACATGATTTTGAATGTGCTATGAAATTATTTGGTAGCACCTACAGGAAGAAATTTTAGGATTGCGTGTTTGGTTTCTAAAAGCCCATTTTAGCCTGTCCTTTTCTACTCTCATTAAAAGGAAACATATGGAATTGGATGGGGTAAGGAAGAGATTAGAAGATGAGAGAAAATAATCTCTCATGGCATTTATCCAAGTAAGTCCATGTTCTTGAGTTGACTGCATGTTTAAAAGGTTTCTTTAAATACTGTCAAATTAAATACAGAGTTGTGTATTGATTCTTCCTGGGTTATTGGAAGCTAGGGTAACCCAATATGTCATCAAGCCCTTCTCATCAAGAGGACTAGCAGAGTGAGGCAAAGTGTGACCAAAAAGGAAAAGGGGAAAATTTTGTTGTAAATCGAGCCAAGGAGAGAGGCCTTATGTAAATTTGTATAGAGAATGTGCATTTATCAATAAAAAGAATCATTTTGTTTGAAGGTTCTGAATTAATATGTGTGCATTTGTATCCTTATCATTATGTTAGATCTTAGTAAGAAGTAAGTGTGTTGCAAGTGAATCAAAGCTCAAGAGGGATTGTACTGAGAGCAAGTGTCATTGAAGGTATTCAGAGGCCATAAAATTGTTATTTAAAGCTCAGGAGGGAGAACATAAACAAGGTCGAGAGTATCTTACAGTAAGGGTAAGATTTTATTTGATTATAGATCAAGTGCAGAGGATCAATGATCCAAGGAAATTAAAATAAGTGAAATAAAGCAATCAAAATGGCATACTGGAACTCATAAGAATCTAAATCCTATGAATAGGGAGACCAAAGATAGGAAGACGTTGAGACAAATTTTAAATAGGAAGTGAGACAAACCTTAGTTTTAAAAGCTTTGAAGGGATTTCATTAGCTAACGAAGGCCGAGAGATAGAACTCAAAGGTTTGTCAAACATTCACATGAAGAGATAGAATGGGTTGAAGGTTCCACCCCGTAAGGTTGAGGGAGGAGTGCATAAGGATGTAGCTGGGTTGACCGGATGTCGAGCTTACGTGCGTAATTGATCAAAAGGAAAAGCCTCGAGATGATGTGGTGTATTCTTATTGGAGTTAAGATTGACAGGTGGGCCATGAAGGAGTGTTGACTCCATCTAAAGATAAAGGATGTGAATGCTTTAATGAAGGGTTAGGTTTTGCCATTAATTTTAATAGAAAATGCAACAACGGACATATATTATTTCCATTTCTGGAGTATGTTTCCTTGGAAAAAAGTTATGTGCGCAAAAAGGAACAACTGAGTTGATTGGAGTCGGGCTGAGGTGGCAGTCGACCAATGAGAGGTGAGCCAAGATGACTTGTTAATAAAAATATTGGACCCATACCCTAGGTTGTGTTGAAGGTTGATTAAAGCATCAGATTGACATATGCTAGAAGAATTTCCATGAGAGTGTTAAGAGTGAGCAATAGACAGATGCACCGGGATGACATAAGACAGAGCTGATGTGTAGTGGCAGCAATATGGAGCTATCATAATGGTTAGCAAGACCAATAGAGAAAGTGACATGTCCTGGATAGATAAAGAACTGTGCACCAAGACTGAAATGAAAAGGAGTCGTTTACAAGAATGGTCACATTTAGTGAAGTGAGAGGAAAGTCTTAAGTGTCGAGAATGATTTTGAAGGGGCTACAAGAAAGGTAAGTGCTTGTTCTCTCCACATGCTTATTGTAAATAGTCGAAGACACTGTGGTTTTGTTATTGGTTGAGCTATGCATTTTTATGAAGATTTTCTCTCTGATGGCTATACTTAAAAAAACACTTGAATCCAGTCGTTTTATAAACGGGTTATGTTATACCCTTTTGACTCCTCCCACTAATTTTAGTGATGGAAAATTTAAAAGAAAAGGAGTATTAAAAATGGATTTATATCTTGGGTTGAAAATTGAGGAAGCGTTTGTCAAATTCAACTAGAAACATGGAAGTGTTGATCAGATTCTAACCGAGCTTACATTACATCCCCTTAGTAAACAACACTTCCTGATCCATAAAACAATCAAATTTTAATTAATTGCTTTGTAGTTTATGAAAGAATGAATTGCTTTACAATTTAATAAACATCTATTTTTATGAAGAAGCCTCTAACCATAAATAAATTTTCATATATATTTATATAATTTGCGCATATTTTGTTAATATTAAATTATAGTCTGAAAATAAAAGGAAAATAATGTTTATAAAGGTGAAAGGGAAATACTACACAATTTGTGCATATTTTGTTAATATTAAATTATAATTTGAAAATAAGGGAGAAATTGATGGGGCCAGCCCACGTGGTCCCACCGTCGCTCCCTTTCCACTTAACTTGTACTGTTGTTTGATATTGATTTACACCGGATGTTGGTCTGAGATATTTTTATTATCAATCTGTAGGTAATTAATGGTCTGTTTACGGAAGGTTTGTTGGTGGTATATGCCATGGACACCTGTATTTTTATGGGGATTCTAAACCCTGCCCTCGTATAGAGTTTCCGCCACCTTTGATTTCATTTGGTCCTGTGTTGGTTTGTTGCCTCCTTCCGCGAGCTCTCGGTGATTTGGTGATTGTTTACAGTGGTTCCTTCCTGTGATGCTTTGTATTCCGTTGAGATTTGGTTCCCGGATTCTGTATGATACCAGTTGGTAGTTTGTAGCTTCGATGGGAGTCCTGTTAGCCGGTCCAGGGTTTTGTTTGAGTCTGTTGAGCTTGTGTGCTTGTGGCGGTTCTCACAGCATTGGTTGTCCGATTCCTTTGGTGGAAGTGTCTCGGTCATTTGCAGGATTTGGAAAACTGGTAAGGTTCGTTCCCTGTTTGTGTTTAGACATTCCAGGGTGTCAATGGTCAATTTCTTTTATGGGTTTCGACCTCTGTGTGTCCTCTATCCGATTTATGGTCTGGTCTTCGCTGTCGTTATCTCTGTGTGTCGATTTTCCTTTTGAGAGTGGTTCTGGTCTCGTTCTACAGCGATGGTTCGCTCAGGCACAGTCTCGACAAAACAATGGCGTTGTTTGTTGTCGTTCCTGCTCCAGTGCAACTGGTAAGCGTGTTCTCTCTGCTATTGTGTTCTACCTGTTCCTTCTTCGGCCTCTAACGACTTCGGCTCCTTGCAAGCAGGGAAAAACAAAAGACCGGTGCTCGAGTTGGTCACAACTCCTTCACTTGTGTTGGTCACGACTCCTACCCTGGGTGGGTGGAACCCTTCCTAACCTTGCTTGTTCTGAATTTAAAATTTATGTTGAAATTCTGCAGGTTCTTTCACTGGTTTCTAATGCTCGTCCTGTGGTGTGTTTTTGCAGGTGCAGCGACCGAGGGTTTCGGTGTTGGGGCCTTCAACTACTCCCAGACAGTTCGGGTAGCTTTACTTTATTTGTCTGTATTTGTTTGTCTAAGTCTCTCGTCGTATGAGTCAGTTGGGCTGTAGGTTTCGAGTCACTTTTATATGGAGTCCTATTCTTGATAGGGTCTCTGCCAAATACTGTAAGCATCGGTTTGGAAAATTTATGGAATTTGGTTTATGTTGATGAGGGTTTACAGTTCCCAATCCATGAACTGGGTTTTGTTCTCAAGTCGTTTTTAAATATGGAATATGAATGGACATTAGTTGGATGACTGTAAATGAATTTCTGGAAATGAAAGTTTGTTATGCTGTTAGGATTTGCATACTTGGGTTGTATTATGGTTGTTCTTTTCTCTGTGTTGGCAACTCTGTCTTTTCGTATGTAAAGGAATATTGAACGAGTCTCGTTGCACGCTGTGGTATCCCTGTTATGACTATTTGCAGACAAACATTGTTCTTCTTGTTTGCATTCGATGAATTCGATATTCGAAGGTCTCTTCTCTCTAATTTTGTTCTGTGACCAAGCTTTTATGACATTTACATAATAGTTTCTCTGTTAAAAAGAATTCCGACATAAATAGAACACTATGAGGATATATGCACAGAAAATTGTTTGATCATTTGTATTCCTTCTCTGAGTATCACTCCTTCTATTCTGAACCTTTGTTTGTGCTTTGTTTCACTCCTCAATAGCACTGTTATAACTATTCTAACTACTGGCAGTTTGTCCAGTTTGTCAATTAGTTATAGCAGTTAGTTTTCATACTGAATTTGTTTGATTTCCCCGTACATTTTTTTATCATTAATTTCTACATTAACAACTTATTTGTTTCAAAGCAATGACCCTAATCTAGTTATTACATTTCCTAATTACATCCTATTATAGTATCTCTAAATAACTTAATAAAAGAAAAAGGAAATTAAAAGAAAACAAGTATGTTTCCAACTACACGAATCAATCCCTCTGTCCTCTTCGGAAACCATATTGCCTTACTAACGTCTTTGCCCTGTCAGCTAGATGCTCCTGCATTAGGCTCCCAGGGTAAAAGAAATTCATGGCTCCGTTCCATGAGCTGCTCCACCGAATATCCAACTTTTCATATCTGTGCGGCGTCGAGCCATGAGCTGTCCTCCATTGGATGGTCTCTCCACTTGACAAGGTATCGTAGATATTCCTTCCTGCGTGTCTTCTTGGCTACCTGTGTGCTGAGAATTCCTTCAATCTCATGGGATTGAGCCAAAGGCATATGTCTCATCGAAGAACTGTCTCCAACTTGGGTGTCCCGTTCTGGCCGTACCACACTATCTTCCTCCGCTTGGGCAGTATATGGAAACAGGTCCGCCACATTCAAAATAGGTGATATGCCTATATCAGGTGGCAGCTGAATTTCATAGACGTTGGCTGAGAATTTGCACAAGATTTTGTAGGGGCCAATTTTTTTAAACTTTAGTTTATTGTATGTACCCTTAGGAAACCGTTCCTTGCGCAAATGCGTGAGGACCTCATCTCCAACATTAAATTGTACTTCCCTTCACCTTGAATCTCCTTGTTGTTTGTACTTCTGTGTGCTGTCCTGCAATTTTAATTTTACCTGTTCATGTAATTCGCTCATTGCTTCGGCAAAATCTTCTCCATCTGCGCTTCTCAGTTCTAATTTTCCCAAATCTCGTAATTCATGTATTCCCCGAGGGTGCATGCCGTACAAGATTTGGAACGGGCTATGTCCGGTGCTACGATTGGGTGAATCGTTATAAGCGAATTTCGCTTGTGCGAGAGCACGATCCCGTAACTGTGAATTTTCCCCAGTCAAACTCCGCAATGGATTTCCCAAACTCCTGTTTACCACCTCCGTTTGCCCATCAGTCTGCGGATGATACGCAGAGCTGAAGTTCAGTTGCGTGCCCAGCTTTTTCCACAGGGTGCACCAAAAGTGTCCTATGAATTTTACATCCCTTTCCGAAACGACAGAATTTGGTAGGCCATGTAATCTAACAACTTCCGTGAAACACAGGTGAGCTACATACGTGGCATCACTAGTTTTCTAGCAAGGAATAAAATGAGCCATTTTTGAAAATCTATCTACCACCACCATCACTGAGTCATACCCCCGCTGTGTTCTAGGCAGTCCTAAGACGAAGTCAATGCTGACTGAGTCCCATGGCCTGCTCGGAACTGGTAATGGTGTGTAAAGTCCAGCATTTTGACTGTGTCCCTTCGCCAGTTGGCAGACTTTACACCTGTTCACATATCATTGGATATCTCTGCGCATTCGGGGCCAGTAATAAAAGTGCTCAAGCTATTCCAAAGTTTTATCTATGCCAAAGTGACCGGCTAGACCACCACTATGTTTTTCCCGTACAATATTTTCCCTCATCGAACAGTTCGGAATACATAACTGTCCACCTCTAAACAATAATCCTTCCTGTAAGTTGTAGTCCAGCCATGGACTTGTATTCCTCAACACGGGACTTTGGCATGTTTCAAAGGCTTCTTTGAAATCAGCGTCGGTCTGGTACAAATCCTTTAGATTTTCGAATCCCATCACTTGTATTCTGCTCTCTTGTAAGAGCAAAGCTCTTCTGCTCAAAGCATCTGCCACTTTATTGGCTTGTCCACTAATATTCTTTAGCATGAAGGTGAAACTCTGTAAGTACTCTACCCATTTGGCGTGCTTCTGGTTCAACTTGTGCTATTGCATTACATATTGTAACGCTGAATTATCAGAAACAATACAAACTCGTTGCCCAGCAGGTAGTGTCTCCAATGCTTTAAAGCTTGGACCACGACATAAAATTCCTTGTCATACGAGGAATATTTCTGCCTGCTTTCGTTTAATTTCTCGCTAAAAAATGCCACTGGTCTGTCTTCCTGACTGAGCACAGCGCCAATAACTGTCCCACTTGCATCACATCGGACCTGGAAAAGTTTGCTGAAGTCGGGTAGCCTCAAGATTGGTCTCTCCGTAATCTTCCGTTTCAGAAGCTGAAAACTGTCCTCTGCTGCACTAGTCCAACAAGAAGGCTGACTGGCCTTCTTGATGGTGTCCAGCATTGGTGCACAGATTTCACTAAAATTTCTAATAAACTTCCTATAAAAACTTGCCAATTCGTGGAAGCTACGTACCTCAAACAAGCTCTTGGGTGATGGCCAATTGATGATTGCTGCAATCTTTTCTAGATCCATCTTCAATTCATTTTCTGCGACTACAAACCCCAAATAAACCAGTTCTTTCTGTAGGAAAGTACAAATTTTCAAGTTTATCAGCAGTTTGTTCTACTGTAACTTCTCTAGCACCCTTCTAACATGCTGAAGGTGTTCTCCCCTAGTCCTGCTAAAAATCAGAATATCATCAAGGTAAACTATCACAAACTTGCCAATAAATTCTTTTAACATCTCATTCATCAACCTCATAAAAGTACTAGGAGCGTTGCTCAAGCCAAACGACATGACTAGCCACTCGTACAGCCCTTCATTGGTTTTGAAAGTTGTTTTCCATTCATCTCCTTCCCTGATCCTGATCTGATGATATCCACTCTTCAGATCAATCTTCGTAAAATAGGCTGCTTCGCTAAGACAATCCATCATGTCATCCATTCTGGGTAGGGGAAATCTATACCGTATAGTGATTTTGTTGATGGCTCGTGAATCCGTACACATCTGCCATTCTCCTCCCTTCTTAAGTGCAAGTACTGTTGGTACCACACACGGGCTCAAACTTTCTCTAATCAGTCCCTTATCCAGTAATTCTTGCACTTGTTTACGAATCTCTTCGTTGTCTTTCGGGCTCATTCTGTATGCTTCCTTGTTCGGTAGACTTGCTCCAGGTATAAAATCGATATGATGGCTGATGCTCCTTCTGGGTGGCAATTTGTCTGGTAAATCGCCAACCACAATATCCTTAAATTCTTCCAACAGCTCTTCTATCTCTGTAGGCAATTCTGATTTTTCTGTGTTCAGTGACACTACTCTTGTCCTTCTTACCACCGCATAATTCACCTCGTTTTCTTCAATCTACCTAACAAACTGTTTTCCTGCTATTAACAATGCTTTTGTTCCACTTGACTCTGTTGTATCCTCCTCCTTGATGGGTACAAGGGTATGTTTGACTCCATCTTTCACAAACTTAAAAAAATTTGTTTTCCCATCATGTGTCACCTTCCAATCATATTGTCATGGTCTTCCTAGCAGTATATGGCATACGTCCATTGGCATAATGTCGTAGACAATTTTGTCTTGGTATTTGCCAATGTGAAATTCGACTCCACATTGCTCATCAACTAGTAACTAGTGGCCTTTCTATAGCCACGACACCTTGTAAGGTGTGGGATGTTTAAGCCGCCTTAATCCCAGCTTTTCCACCATCTCGGTAGCAACTAAGTTATCTATACACCCGCTGTCTATGATTAGTTTGCAACACTTCCCATGTGATTTGAAAACTGTTCGGAACAGTGCCTTCCGCTGGTTTTTTTCAGTCATTTCCTTTGCTGGCTTTAACAATACTTTGTTCAGAATTAATGCCTCCCCTGTTTCTACCACATTTTTTACTTCCCAGGGCTGTGCTTCAGCTTCCACAGGTTGTGCAACAAATGCTACCCTGTGGCCGGTATGCTCAACTTCCGGGCATTTGAAGGATCTATGCCCCCACTTATGGCACCTGTAGCACTGGACATTTGCCCCTCTTCCACGACCATTTCCTCTTCCCTGCTGATATGGCCGACCTCCTCTAGTGGTATCCCCCTTCTCTGCTGTCCCTGAAGTTTTTGAGCTGCCGCCTTCCTCACTGTTAGTCGCAATTCTTCCTCTGCCATAGGACTGTCCACGTCCTCTGCCATTTCCTCGTCCTCTCCTGTTGTTCTGTTTCTGGTTAATTTTCTCTTCTGCCTTTACAGCGCTTTGAAAGGCTTCTTCTATATTCCTTGGTGAGAGAATACTGATCTCGTCCAGTATTTCCATCCTCAAACCATTAACATATCTCGCTATCTTCTTTACAGTATCGTCAGTATAACTAGCCCGCAAATTTACGCGATAAAATTCCTCTGTGTATTCCTTTATGGTCATACCTTTCTGCCTTAGATTCTGCACTCATCAATAAAGTTCGACCTGATAGTCTTTAGGCAAAAACCTGCCCTTCAGTTTTGCCACCATTCTCGGCCACTTCTTTATTGGTAGTTTGTTCATCCTCTTCCTGTCTGCTTGGACGTTATCCCACCATAAAGCAGCATGTCCTTTTAACTTGGTTGTAGCAAATATAACTCTTTTGTCCTCACTGATCTCTTCGTTTTCAAAATACTTATCTAACTCACTTACGCAATCCAGCAGAACATCTGCGGATAAACTGCCATCGTAATTAGAAATCTCAGGTTTGGGTTTGCTACTGGCTAACAGCACTAATCTCAACAGTCTTATCTCCGCGGCCTCTTCTTCCGACCCTTCTATGGCAGTTGCTGCTTCATCCTCGCTATCATCCCCAGGTTCTGGGTCTCTTCTCCTTCCTGCCTCCACTGCTTCTAAGCGAGCAGTAAGGAACCTCAACTCTTCTCTCAAGCCCTCGTCTGCTCTTCTACGTGCACCTCTTCCACGTCCCCATCTTTGAACTTCCATTTTTTCTCCTTTTATCAACAACTCTGATACCACTTGATGGGGCCAGCCCACGTGGTCCCGCTGTCGCTTCCTTTCCACTTAACTTGTACTGTTGTTTGATATTGATTTACGTTGGATGTTGGTAAGAGATATTTTGATTATCAATCTGTAGGTAATTAATGGTCTGTTTACGGAAGGTTTGTTGGCGGTATATGCGATGGACACCTGTATTTTTATGGGGATTCTAAACCCCACCCTCGTATAGGGTTTCCGCCACCTTTGATTTCATTCCGTCCTGTGTTGGTTTGTTGCCTCCTTCCGCGAGCTTTCGGCGATTTGGTGATTGTTTATAGTGGTTCCTTCCTACGATGCTTTGTATTCCGTTGAGATTTGGTTCCCGAATTATGTATGATACCAGTGGGTAGTTTGCAGCTTTGATGGGAGTCCTGTTAGTCGGTCCGGGGTTTTGTCTGAGTCTGTTGAGCTTGTGTGCTTGCGGCGGTTCTCACAGCATTGGTTGTCCGATTCCTCTGGTGGAAGTGTCTCGGTCGTTTGCAGGATTTGGAAAACTGGTAAGGTTTGTTCCCTATTTGTTTTTAGACTTTCCAAGGTTTCAATGGTCAATTTCTTTTATGGGTTTCGACCTCTGTGCGTCCTCTATCCGATTTATGGTCTGGTCTTCGCTGTCGTTATCTTTGCGTGTCGATTTTCCTTTTGAGAGTGGTTCTGGTCCTGTTCTACAGCGATGGTTCGCTCAGGCATGGTCTCGACAAAACAATGGCATTGTTCGTCGTCGTTCCTGCTCCAGTGCAACTGGTAAGCATGCTCTCTCTGCTATTGTGTTCTACCTGTTCCTTCTTCGGCCTCTAACGACTTCGGCTCCTTGCGAGCAGGGAAAAACAAAAGACCGGTGCTTGAGTTGGTCATGACTCCTTCACTTGTGTTGGTCATGGCTCCTACCCTGGGTAAGTGGAACCCTTCATAACCTTGCTTGTTCTGAATTTAAAATTTATGTTGAAATTCTGCAGGTTCTTTCACTGGTTTCTAATGCTCGTCCTGTGGTGTGTTTTTGCAGGTGCAGCGACCGAGGGTTTCGGTGCTGGGGCCTTCGACTACTCCCAGACAGTTCCGGGTAGCTTTACTTTATTTGTCTGTATTTGTTTGTCTGCGTCTCTTGGCGTATGAGTGAGTTGGGCTGTAGGTTTCGAGTCACTGTTATATGGAGTCCTATTCTTGATAGGGTCTCTGCCAAATACTGTAAGCGTCGGTTTGGAAAATGTATGGAATTTGGTTTATGTGGATGAGGGTTTACAGTTCCCAATTCGCGAACTGGGTTTTGTTCTCAAGTCATTTTTAAATATGGAATATGAATGGACATTAGTTGGATGACTGTAAATGAATTTCTGGAAATGAAAGTTTGTTATGCTGTTAGGATTTGCATACCTGGGTTGTATTATGGTTGTTATTTTCTCTGTGTTGGCAACTCTGCCTTTTCGTATGTAAAGGAATATTGAACGACTCCCGTTGCACGATGTGGTCTCTCTGTTGTGACTGTTTGCAGACAAACATTGTTCTTCTTGTTTGCATTCGATGAATTCGATATTCAAAGGCCTCTTTTCTCTAATTTCATTCTGTGACCAAGCTTTTATGACATTTACATAATAGTTTCTCTGTTAAAAAGAATTCCGACATAAATAGAACACTGTGAGTATATATGCACAGAAAATTGTTTGATTATTTGTATTCCTCCTCTAAGTATCACTCCTTCTATTCCGAACCTTTGTTTGTGCTTTGTTTCACTCTTTAATAGCACTGTTACAACTGTTCTAACTGCTGGCAGTTTGTCCAATTTGTCAATTAGTTACAGCAGTTAGCTTTCATACTGAATTTGTTTGATTTCCCCGTACCTTTTTTTTATCATGACTTTCTACATTAACAACTTATTTGTTTCAAAGCAATGACCCTAATCTAGTTATTACATTTGCTAATTACGTCCTATTACAGTATCTCTAAATAACTTAATAAAAGAAAAAGGAAATTAAAAGAAAACAAGTATGTTTCCCACTACACGAATCAATCCCTCCTTCCTCTTCAGAAACCATATTCCCTTACTAGCATCTTTGCCCTGTCAGCTAGATTCTCCTACATCAGAAATAGGGTTTATAAAGGTGAAAGGGAAATACTATACAATTTGTGCATATTTTGTTAATCTAGATAGGCCATGGCTATGAAAGAGTGAACCTGAAAAGAATCTTTACCACGTGATAACATTAAGAAGAAAAGAACATAGCAACATGTCATGCTAATCTCCATTGTCTTTTTATTTCTATGTGTGACCTTTTATATGGTAACTCTAATAGTCATACACGTATAAACAAAGCATGTGTCTCCTTTTAAACATCTCTATTAAGTTGAAGCGATGTTCAAATTGGCTAGGATATTGTGGGTTTTTCTTCATAATTAATCATGTATTTAATTGGGGAATTCAATTTTCTTAGAAGAAATGCAATCTTCCTTTACCGAGGGAGGTCATAGTAGTTAAAGCTAGGCCGATGGAAGAAAAAGACTTCATGAAAATAATACTCAAGATTCTGATTTATATAAGTAATTAGTTCTTTTTAACAATTCCACTCTCTTGCCTTAAAATTTTAAACTCATACTTAATCATTCTAACTCTTTCCTTAGTGATGAAACAAATTTAAAAAAAAAAAATACAATATTAATAACTATTTTGTAAAGGGAAAAAATAACATGTACATAAACTATATAATTTTAATCTTGTAAATGCATATACTAGCTTTTATTTATATCATGCTTTAAATATTAATCTCTGTCTTATTTTGACTTTTACTTAATAGATAGTAAGATATTTAAAAGAGAAAAAAAATTACAAAATTAAAAATTATTTATATAAGTATTTTTAATTTTGTTAATGCATTTATCTATAGTCTTGTAAGTAAAATAAAAATACTTGATTTGTTTATATCATGCTTAAACATTAATGTATATGGCATATTTTTGCCTAATATTTCAAAATTAAAATTAATATTAAAAATAAAAATAACATGAATTTTAATCTTTTCATTAAATATACACCTCTATTTTCTATTTTTTTATAATTTTACTTATGTTTTATTTAATTAAATAAATTATATATATAAACAATTATAATTTTTTATACTATTATAATACTCGTATCCATATACATAATACAAAAAAAAATTAATATGTTTTATATTAAATATACTAAGCGATTACAAAGCTAAAAACCAATGTAAAAGATTAATTTTTTTAATTATTATTACATTTATCCTTTATAACGGTTAATATATTTATAATTAACATAATCCATAATTGCCACAAACCTTCATTCATAAAAGAAAATAAATTTAAAATTCGTAATTCCCAAAATCCTGTCCAAATCTTTGGATGCTAAAATTCCCAAGGCATAAACATGTGGACGAGCGCTCTAAAAAAGTTACATATCCACCCTGCACCACAGATCCGCCCTGTATTGAAAGTATGTCGGTTAATATTATGCTATAAGCCCTCTGGTTAATATTATGTTTATCGAATCCAGTCAAGCTTTTCAGAAGTGTTTTTCTGCAACAAATGCAAAGGACCCTTGGCGGCCTCATGTCTCAGATCTGCTAAAAGCACGATCAATGATGATATGAGTGCTTTCTATTTAAATTTATTTTGCCAGAGTTATCTTTCCTATGTCACTGAACCGCAAGATCCCAAGGATCTAAAGTTTCACACTATGTTGTTGCTGCACTAAGATGGTATTTTCAAAATATTTGACTTCACTGGATATTTGGTCATGTCCAGGTCCAGGCCTGGTTGTTCCATCTGTTTCAGCACAAGTTCGACCATCTTATCTTTGCATCTCTCCCTCGTCTCTGGTGATTCACAAGAAAATAAATATAGTGATAAACAAATAAATAAATAGTCAGACATATCTATCCAACATGAAGTTATATTCTACAAAGAGCGTTTCTCCAGTTTTCAACAGTTGTCATGCAGTTAGAGATGGTTGGCTAAGGTCTTTCTCTGTATCAAGGCTACGATAGTTAGTGAATACATGCATAGTAGTAATTGGTAATTGTCCTCTGCATAACGAGCATGGGAAAATTACCATTTCAGTTTATTCATTAACCATAGTTGCACTAATTACAAAATAATACTTTCTTTCCATTTCAGTTGCTAAATTGTTTTTGCACACCATTGCTCATTGCAATACCGAAATATAGGCACACGAAAGACATGAAACTAGGAGTGACAAGCTCAACCCATAAATTCATGACCCATCCAAAGAAAACAACGGTGGCCTAGTCGTGTATCCTATCCCTGCCCAGGCGCTGAATCCATGCTAGAAAACATAGAGAAACATGGAAATATAGAGATATGAGAATGTATTGAAAGTAGCATTATATAATTCATTTACCAACAATTCTGATTCTGATTTTACTTCCTCCGGCCTATGGAAGTGGGCCTGCCGAATCATCAATGTATGTCTTCTCATGAGGCTGGCCGAAAGGAGCGGCAAGAGGGTACTTATTATTCCTCTCACATGGGTACACCAGCAGCCTGCTTAGAGGGGAACACAAAATGGACAATCTTTTCGGATGGATGCGGACACCGAAGAATTAAGACTAGCCTCGAGACCTAGCCATAGAAGCCATACCTCGCACTGGTTATCTCAAGTTTTCGGAAAAGTATACAGTCGAGTTGGCAATAAGAGGTACAAACAACGGCGAATTATGTATCCTAAGTTTTAGGAAAAGTAGACAGTCTAGCGGGCAATAAGAATTCCAAACAAAAACATTCGATAAAAGTTTGTTAAGAAAAATATTTTACTTAAAACATTGGTTTAAACCAGAAATGTCTAGGAATATATTAATTGTGTTCAAAATTATTTAATAGTAAATCAATGCTTATCCATCGTTATATTTCCTATTCTGCCAAAGGCAAAGACTAATAAAGAAATTATATTTCAATTACTAAGCAAATGTCCATCATTTATATTTATGAATACGTGGATAAACAAAGATGCACGTACATATTGATGGTCGAACTGGATATCGTTCAACCTCACATAAAATCCTATATATATCAAAGTTATATTGTTCAACCTTACATAAAATCAATCATATATACATATATATGAAATGTGTGTGGAGTTTGTTATATATAATTGGGAGGAATGATCGAAAGATTTATCAATAAAGGGAATAGTTTTTCAAAGATATTATTTAAAATTAAATAAATAAATTTATTAATTATTAACAAATATTATTATATTGTTAATTTATAGAATTCATTTATTTATAAATATATAATAAGTATTAGATATAATTATATTATTTTTCATTTTAATTTTTAATTTTAATTTTGTTTATGTGATAATTAGGCCGATAGGCTTTCCTTTGAAAGGGACCTTTGTCGTCCTTTTCATTCTGACGCTGACACCTGCCATCCACATTCAGCAGGCATAAGATTCGATCGTTTGTGACACTTGTCCCTTTATAACTGAACAATTGTCTCTTGTAGGTGGTGGAATGAGACAATACATCTATTCCACTTCGCCATGTGTTTAATGTATTGTGTCACGATCTTCAAATACGGGTGGAGTGGGCATTTCAGTTATGGGTGGAGAGCTCCCGCCGGATAAGAAATCGTTGTGATCTTTTGCTGATCTGTATTGTATTGGGAGTTGATTGATTGGATGTAGGCGGTTACCTATGGCGACGATTGAAATGGCAGGTGAAGCTCAGCCTCTGTTCCATGATTTCTTGGGAATGAGCCCACCAGGCGGACGAGAGGCCAAGAGCTATGGCGCCCAAACGGAGATTAATGGAGAGGCGTCGGTGAAATCGTCCTCGGCCCTCAATGGCTGCACCAAGGGCAGCGTTTGCTCTGCGTCGGCCCGGTTTTCCAGCCCACATTCATTGGTTGTTTCTGTTGAGTTTCATACTAACTCACCGCATGCTTCCTAATAGGAATTGCACTCGTTCTTTCTCCTCACTTTCGTAGCAACTCACTGCATGTAATTAGAGGCTTTTAAATAGGAATTGCAGGCTTTCATAGCTACCATTCTGTAACGCCCAACATACGCCGCCCCTTTTTTCTTCTCTGATTTTTCCATTGCAGGAAATATTGAATTGGCTCTTTTTTCTTCTCTGCTTTTTCCTTTGCAGGAATTATTGAATTGAGGCATCTCATTCATATGCCAAAAATGGTGTCTGATGTTATCATCAGAAACCCTGTAGTTTCAAATGTTTGTGCCATGCCCATGTACTGGAGCATTATTGTATCCATGGCCCTGAGTTGGGTATGGAAGTTTTATAGCTTCTACAACTACTATGTTTAGGTTTGGGTTTCTGAGATGATGAAAACTATGTTTCTTGAACTTTGCAATCCAAAAAACCCTGATGTTATAAGGGCTATTGGAAAATATCAGTCGTCCGGAGGTATGATTGATGAAACAAGCAGTGATGATGTAAATAAAAGATACACCGCCTTCGCTCATACTTGGGACCTCTCTCGAATTTTCAATGCCTTGGACAGCGATGGCGATGGCATGGTTACTGCAGAGGACGTACAAGGGTTACTAGAAAAGGTAGGAATTCAAAATATATCTGATGATAATATGAAAATAATGATGGGTTCTCTCGAGCATATGAGCTTTCATGATTTCTGTGGGTTTCTTCTCATTTTGTGTGGGGAAGCTCATGAGCATGAAGAGACAGAGGAGAAAGTGTTGTCAAAGGAGTTGGTGGAAGCCTTCAGTGTTTTCGATAAGAATGGGGATGGAAGCTTATTCGAGATGCTCAAATTTGAACCAATATTTCTTCTAGAAAAATTCAACAATTCTAATTTAATAATCCTATCGGCCTCTCTTTGTACCTTTTGGGACAATTGCTAGTATAATATCAAAAAGTAGGTTGGAAAGTTTTTATGTATTTAAGTGATCAAAAGTTTAATCTTGGATGCCCACTAAACTTAAATAATAATATTTTTTTTTTAAATATATAATATAAATATAATTTTTAATGTATATATATATATATATATATATATTATATATATATATATATATAATATAAACACTTAATTGTTAGAGTGATTTTTATTATTAGACCTTGTCTAGTTAGGGATTATAGTACTCGCCAATTAAATTTGTTGAATTTTGATTATTTTCCTGAGTTTTTCAATTTAATGAAAATTTTAGGAAAATGCTAAATATCGGTAATTTTTCATAAATTCAAAAATAATTTTCTAATTTCTAGAAACTTTATTTCTAATTTTCCATTGATTTAACGAGCTTTTATGTGACATAATTGCCCTTCTGAAGGGCTTTAAAGTTTTGGTATTTGTCATTTAAGAAAAAAATAAAAAATGTGAGTGGGCATTTTCTCTATAAGTGCTCTTACACTACCATTAAAACAATGCTCCAACTACATTCTAAATGTACACTGAGAGCAACATTTCATTGGTGAGTGCTCTGACATTAACATAAACAATGACATAGACACTGACACTAGCAAGAACTATTAGTGCAATAACGTTGATACATTCAACAAAGTGTGGTGGTGTGGAGAAAGATTTGATATATTGATACAAAATCTTCTTCCACGCCTCTGCATTTTCAATCTGCACAATGTATCATTTTTTTTAATAATCCCTGTAATCACCATCCATGACATGTTAGAATAATCACGTCGTCAGTCCCTGTTCCCATGACAGCTTGTTGGCGGTTGTCAGCTAAGAGTAAGCGAGTGTAGTTGAATCATAAATGACAGTCGGAAGATTGTTGTAGAATCTACGGTTGTCTGCGTGTATAAATTACAATAAGTTTAATGTAATGATCAAGCTCACTTGGTGAGTCTTCCCAGTTCCATCGACTGGTATCGGAACCATGTTCGAGTCATCATGGTATCGGCTTCCGCAAGGACGATTGAGGTGGGGAGAGTCTAATGAATGCAGTTCCAACATAGAGAGCAGGAGATGAGTAGCGATGGAGCTTCTACGGTGTTCAGTCAAAATTTGGTAGCAAAACAAGGAGCGAGATGTGTGGATTTCCCTGCCTCCCTGGAGATGAGTAGCGACGGAGCTTCTGCAGTGTTTAGTCAGAATTCGGTAATAGGACAGGGAGCGAGATGTGCGGATTGCCCTGCTTCCCCTTCCCCTATTTGTAGTCCTCTCACCACTTCGCCTGCCCTCTCAACTCATAACTTAAATGGAAGAAGATCAGTTCGGTGTCGCTACAATAGGGAATTTGAAGATTCAAGAAATGAGGGCTCAATTGTTCTATACAATGAAAATCAATCGCGAGGAAAAGAACAAGTGGAAGCATCAGCTGGGCCGTCCTCGACGAGGTCTAATAATGCCTCCTTTGGTGTATTAGATGATAATTTGTCTTCTAATAGAGAGAGCAAGCCCATTTCAGAGAATCCAGAAGAAGAGAACGATGGAGTCTGGGAAATTCATGTCACATTGGAGCGGCGGAGAGCGACTGAGTTGCACAGAGAGTGTGGTCATCTCCGATCCAGCCAGAAGCGTATCAAAGTGGCGTCAACAACTGCTGAAAATTCAGAATCGATTATGAAGGATATTGTGAATGAGGATGAAAGGCTTCTCGGCATGGAGTTCGCAGATTTGTCATGCCTTCCCATGGCGATGAAGGCATCCGTCGAACTCTATGTTCTTCAAATCATAGCAAGTTCCGGCAATGGCGTCCAAGTCTCGCCCACTCAAATCGTTGCCGACATTGCCACGACGAACCCCGACGCCGCTATTACTCTTGATTGGATCCCCAGAGTGCTGCCAAGCCATTCGGTTATGAGCTGCTTTGTGACCACGAATGAGAACAGGAAGGACGAGAGATTGTATGGTCTCACTGCTCTATGTATATATCTTGTCAAGAACCAGGAGGGAGTCTCTCTAGCTCCATTAATGTTGTTGGGTTGTTGTGAAGCACTGCAGGACAAGGTCCCTATTGGACTCTTGCCTCAAAAGAGGACGTGTAAACTTGTGCCCAACATGAAGGAGTGTTTGTCGACAGGAATATCTGGTCTGCTCAGTTATCCATTTGGAGGAGAACCTATAGTTTGCTTTGGCTGACTAGTGCTCTGAAAAGTTTAAAGGCCAACGCAGAAGTGAAGTGTGTGATATTTTGGCTGTGAGTGGCTACTGACAGTAAGGAAGCCGCAAGCCGAGGATGTGTGGAGCCAGTATGAGTGAGCCAAACTCATGGAACCGAGTTGTGAATAAGGAGTGCTCGTTCTTCATAAGTATTGATTGTTGTTTCTCAGCAATGGATTGCATTGTTGCTATAAGCACTTGAGAGGAATCTCTCTTTGGTTTTGAGTAGGCATTGAGTGCTTGGTGGAGAAGCGTTGTAGATTGTTGTGTAAAAAGCGCAGTTGTGCTTAATAGTGAAGAAGACTAAATTTGAAAAATTGTGATGAGCGTTTTCAATTCTATTTCCACGTGACATGGAGAGCCTGCTATGTAGAGATTGAGTTGCCAAGAGATTGAGTAACCACTGTGTTCTTTGGTATTGTTGGAGAGCGTCATCATTGACAACCGATTGCTAGTTGAAGACCTTGCAGCTGAACAGTGTTTGAAGTAGCTGAAGTGCTTGTGTTGAGGCATAGTCGAAGTGTTTCGAAGGAGAGCTGCTCCATCTGAGGTTCAACACTGTGTGAAGCAAAAATCCCATGGAGCTGTGTGTGGTCCAACGTTGTCCAGAAGAGGGCATAAGAGTGAGCCTAGGAGTGTGTGAGCTCGAAGCCAGAGCTGTAAGCTCGATGGTGTGCAAAGTTGTAAGCTCGATGGTGTGCAGAGCTATGGGCTCTATGGTTTGAAGAGCCAGAGGAGGGCTCGGTGGTTGTGAAGGGCAAGTGGAGTCTGCCCTATTGTAGATGTTGTTAGAGAGCATTGTTTCCAGTGGAGTGTCCGCTGAAGAGGGTTGTGCCGCTCGTGACGCCTGTGTGGCATAATGCGTGATCCAGTTGAGTGTTAATAGATAGGAGTATATGCAACCGACTGACCATTGAAGAAGATTGTGTCAACTGTGACACCTGTGTGGCGTAGAGAGTGATTTAGTGGAGTGTTTGTAGATAAGAGTGTATGCAACCAAGTGTCTATTGATGAATATTGTGTCGACCGTGATGCATGTATGGCGTATATAGTATCCAGTGGAGTGTTGACAAATAAGATTGTCTACAACTCAATGTCTGTTGATGAAGATTGTGATGCACGTGTGGCATAGATCCAGTGGAGCGTTGGCAAATATGAGTGTCTACAACCGAGTGGCCGTTGATCAATATTGTCTTGTGTGACACCACCAGCAAAATATGAAAGCCCCCTTATCAAAATTTTCACTGTATTGTTGTAAGCCTTCGCTGAGACTGAGACCAGCAAGCACTTCAAAATTTAGGCTGTCATGATTAAGGGGAGGTTTGTTAGAATAATCCTTGTTCCCATGATGGCTAGTCGACGGAGAATCGATAGTATAGTTGAATCAAAAATGACAATCGACAGATTGTTGTAGAATCTACGATTGTCTACGTGTATAAATTACAATAAGTTTAATACGATGATCAAGCTCACTTTGGTGAGTCTTCCCAATTCCATCATTGATAAAAATGGAAATGTTTGTACTAAAATAAAACCCACTGGTCAGCTCTATGAAAGAGAGTCTAAACCAGAAGAGTCTGGCTCTGCAGAATGCTCTACATTGTTCATGCACATTACACATTAAATAGAAAACATGGTTTTAGGAAAGTTAGAACAACATCCTAAGAAATAGAAACTAATTCCTATCCTGAGGTTACGTGAACCAACTCTACCTATTCTAGGATATTCTCCATTATCTTAAACACTCCTCCTTAATGGAGAATGGGTTCACAAATATGTCTAACGTCTCCCTAAACATTTGAAACTTAACTTTTCCAAGAAGCTTAGTGAAAATGTCTGCAACATTATCACACGTATTACAATATTCCAAATGGATTTCTTTGGATTGTACTTTCTCCCTGAGAAAATGGAATTGTGTATCAATATGTTTAGTGTTTTTGTGAAACACTGGATTATTGGCAAGTTTGATTGAACTCTGATTGTCGCATCTGATTATTGTTGCATCTGTTTGTTCTTCCCCAACATCCTGGAGAAGTCTCCACAACCAAACCGCCTCACACGTTGCTGCACACATGGCTTGATACTCTGCTTCCACTGAAGACAAGGAGACTGTGTTCTGCTTCTTGCTGCTCCATGTGATCACCCCAGATCCAAGACTGAATGCATAACCTGCTATAGATCTGTGATCATCTATATTTCCAGCCCAATCTGAATCTGCAAATCCTACCAATCTAACATCAGAAGAGTCAGTGTAACTAATACCGTAATCTACAGTACCTTGTAGATATCTCAAAACACTCTTTGTTGCATTCCAGTGACTTTCAAGTGGCTTAGACATAAATTGGCTTAGCACACTAATGCATAAGCCAAATTAGGTCTAGTGGTGGTTAGGTAGATTAAACTCCCAACCAACTGTCTGTAAAGTGTTGCATCCCCACTTTTGAGCCATCCTCACACTGCAATTTGATTTTCTACTGTAGTGGTACTGCTGCGGGCTTACACTGATCCATTCTAAACTTTTCGAACAGGGTTTTAACATACTTTTCTTGGGACATAAATGTTTGACCTAAATCTCTCTAGATTTCAAGACCTAAACAGTATCTGAGTTCACCGAGGTGCTTCATTTCAAACACCTATGACATCTATTGCTTGATTTCATGGATTAGATATGTAGCATCACCTGTTATTATCAAATCATCCACATATAATGAAATCAACACTACACACCCTTGTTCATCTTTCATGGTGTAAAGATTAGGGTCATTCTTACTTCTATTATAGCCAACTTGCAGAAATAATGAATCAATCTTTTCATACCACGAACTGGGAGCTTGTTTTAGTCCATAGAGTGCTTTCTTCAATCTACAGATTAAATGTTCTTTTCCATTCTGGACAAACTCTTTCGGTTGCTCTAAATAAACCTCTTCTTTTAGTTCTCCATTAAAAAATGCAGACTTTACATCTAGTTGGTGAATCATCCATTGTTTCTTAGTAGCTAAAGCGATTAACATTCTGATGGTGTTCAATTTAGCTACAGGGGTGAAGGTTTCTTCATATTCTATCCCTTCTTTTTGTGTATACCCCTTTGCAACCAACCTAGCTTTCAATTTTTCTATAGTTCTATCTTCTTTAATTTTCGGTTTATGT
This sequence comes from Pinus taeda, assembly GCA_000404065.3. NCBI lineage: Eukaryota > Viridiplantae > Streptophyta > Pinopsida > Pinales > Pinaceae > Pinus > Pinus taeda. The sequence continues at coordinate 53,081 of APFE030891033.1, forward strand.
AATCATTTGCACCCTACAGTTTGTTTTCCTCTAGGAATTTCAACCAATTCCCAAGTGTTATTCCTGATTATTGAATCATATTCCTGTTCCATGGCTGTTTTCCATTCACTACTTTCATTTTCTTCTTTATAACTAGATGGTTCAACCACATTCATCATACTAGTTATAAAAGCATTTTCCCTATATCTTGCAGGCATTTGAACTTTCCCACCTAATCTCCTGAGTGGTGGGGTGGTGGTTTTAAACCTTATTTGATCATCATTTACTTTTTCTTCATGCTGCTACTTTTCTTTCTTTTGTTGTTGTTATTGTTGTTGCTGCTGCTGTTCATTCTCTACCTTTGTCTGCTGCTGACCCTGATTGTTCTCTGCTTCTTCTTCCACAAGGTATGGAATGTCCCATTCTTCATAGTGCTCATCAAGTTCTTCATGATCCTGCTCATGGAATTTAACATCTCTACTAACAAAAATCTTGTGAGTAGAGAGTTTAAATAATCTGTATGCTTTATATGACGAACAATACCCTATAAAAGTACATCTGATGGCTTTTGAATCTAATTTTCTTCTATCTTCCTTTGGTATGTGGCCAAATGCTTTAGATCCAAATATTCTTAAGTGTTTTACTACAGGCTTATATCCATATAATGCTTCAAAAGGAGTTTTAGACTCAAGACTTTTTGTAGGACTCCTATTTTTCAAATAAACTGCAGTATTCACTGCTTCAACCCAAAAACCATTCGAAAGATTCTTACCTTTCAGCATACTTCTAGTACATTCCACCAATGTTCTGTTCTTTCTTTCTGTTACTTCATTCTGCTATGGAGTATTGGGTACTGTGAACTGCTGCAAAATTCCATGATCTTTACAATACCTGATAAGCTCATCTTTCATGTATTCTCCCCCTTGATCAGAACAGAGAATTTTTATCTGTTTCCCTGTTTGTCTTTCAATCATATTTTTAAACTACTTAAAGTATTCAAATGTATGACTCTCCTTACTTAAGAAATACACCCAAGAAAACTTCGTATAGTCATCAAAAAACAGTAGAAAATATAGTGCACCTCTTAATGATTTTGTCTGCATGGGTCCACAAAGGCCTGTGTGCACTCATTCCAGTATATCCCTCTGTTTCTTTTCTGCTCGAATAGGGAATTCTTCTCTATGAATTTTTCCTAATGTGCAGGCATCACAATCATTATGAACTTGCTTTATCATAGGAAGATCTCTTACCATTTCCTTCTTTTGTAGTAACAACAAATCATTGTAATTGATGTGGCCGAATCTCTAATGCCAAAACTCTTTTGTAGTCAGGCTCGCTGTTGTCAATGCTCGAACTGGTGCAGGTCTCACATCCAACATGTACAGTCCTCCTATTCGGATTCCTGTAGCAATTGTCTTCATGCCATCTAGCATATCTTTAATGTAATAGTTAGATTTTAAAAATTCAACTTTCAAATCTTAATCTGTAATCATCGATACAGAAATCAAGATTTTTGTTATACCAAGAACATACATAACATTATAAATTTGTTTGATATTACCATTAGGTAGAATGACAAAAAATTTCCCACATCCTTTGATTTGATGACTTCTGCCATCACCTAGGTAAATCTATGCGCCTTCGTTGATTTCTTTAAAATCTTCAAGCCCGTGCTTGTTCCCTGTCTTGTGTGTTGACACTCCTAAATCTACATACCAAATGTCTGCATCAAGATTTTCATCACGATCTGCCATGAACAATCTCAAATTATGCACCCGATCACCATTCGCGAGATGACTTGCATGTCTTTTTGGCTTCTATTGTTCTTTATGATATTTCTTTTTCCTACACTCCCTCACAATACGACCCAATTTTTCGCAATAAAAACATTTAGTTTCGGAGTAGTTTTTATTGGGATGCATACCTTGAGTTTGATTTGGCCGTTTCTATGAACTTGCTCCGTTTTGCTGTTGTGGACCCCCTTTCCCTTTGAAGTAGTTTTTATTCACCATCAATGCAAGATCGACACTCTAGGGCTTCAGAGTCGATCTTATTTCTTCTTCCTGTATAAGTATTCCTGTCAACTCTTCAAATTTCAAGATCCTCTCTCTAGCATTTATCCCAGTGATAAACATTTGGTAATCCTCAGTGACGCCATTCATTGTAATGGTTACAAGATCTGTATCGTCAACTGTATGACCAATGTTTGATAATTTGTTTTTCAGATCCTTGATCCTTGCTACGAATGAAGCAATTATTTCATTCTCTTCCATTTTCAGGGATAAGATCTTACTCTTGAGGAACAGAAGACGATTTGAATTCCTGATCTCGTACAATTCCTTCAGAATTCTCCAGATCTCGTTAACTGACTTACCTTCTCTGATGTGCGGTATAATGTAATCTTTCACTGACATCTTTAACATTGTCCTTGCTCTACTTTCTCGTTTCTCCCAATCTGGGATTGATGTTGATTTAGCCACAAGCTTCGACTCATCCCCATACACAATCGTTTAAGCACTCTGCACTTCTAGTAGAGTCTGCATCTTGAACATCCAATTTGCATAATTGGAACCATCGAGATTGTTATGCTCGTTCATGCATGTTTCAAATATGTTGTTATTCATTTTGGTGATTCACAAGAAAAAAATTCGACTGGTAAAAGATGTTAAATTTACTCCAAATCTGTGATAGAGATAGATCATTGTTCTTCAATGTTGTTTGATCTCGCAGCACACCCGCTGATCACCATGGCTTCCTTCATAGCCTCTAGACAACCTTCTGCTGTTAGCCTTTGCAACCTTCTCCAAGATGCAGCCTTCTCTTGGAGCCTTTTTGTTGTTTACACGATCATCACAGATATACACTCAATATTCAAGACAGTGACAAATATACATCAATTTTCTGAGACGTCGTCGCAGATGTATGCCTAATATCCGAGACTATCGTAGATATACACCTAATATCTGAGACTGTCGTAGATGTATACTGAAAACCTGTGACGGTCGAAAAATAAAATCTGCGAGAAGTGTCGTAATGCTATCGTCGTGCTTATCCACTGTTTAACCTATGACGATTTTGGTTTAGTCACACCCACCAGACAGCGTACAGGTTCCTCAGCCCTGAAGCTTTGATACCATGACAAAATGGCAATGTTTGTATTAAAATAAAACCCACTGGTTAGCTCTGCGAAAGAGAGTCTGAATCAAGAGAGTCTAGCTCTGCAAAACGCTCTACATTGTTCATGCACATTACACATTAAATAAAAAACATGATTTTAGGGAAGTTAGAACAACATCTTAAGAAATAGAAACTAATTCCTATCTTGAAGTTACGTGAACCAACTCTACCTATTCTAAGATATTCTCCATTATCTTCAACAATCATGACACTAAAAATCTATGTATATCTATGCAATGATATATGAAGATTTGAACCATAGCTTATTAAAGTCATACCGTTACCTGCCATCTTTACACAACACGATGAATAGATCTAGAGAAAACACGAAAGCTAAGCCCGGTGGTCTGCACTCAAGATTCAGTCGTCGATACAAAAAACATTAACTCACCATTTTCCTGTAAACACTTTCATGTCTACTTTATAAAATTCTCTTTTCCTTTCCTTCCTTTTTCATGGATGTTCCTTTTTCTAAAAGGAGGATCCTCCGTATAGAGTGTGAGCAGCCTTTTATCTATTATGTAGAGCTTTTCTAGGTGTGTCAAGTTCCACATCTCCACACTTATTTTATATTGGCCCAACACCTGCTTCCATCCTTCGCTAATCACAGTGAATATAATTATCTTACACAGACCCATGTTCATTTTGTTTGTGGAGCGAATTCACTCCTACCTTCTTCTTTAAGGCATGCTAACTACTAGCCCTTAGATTCTTGTGCTTGTCCTTCCCTATTTCTTTCTGAATTTTCCTGAATTTGGCTTGAAATTATTTGGATATTGAGCTCTCTCGGGTCCAATTCCAACTTCATTGGATTAGGTATGATTTTTCCTATTATATTTTTTTCTCACTTCAAAGAAGAGTGATTGTAGAGTTCTTTCTAGCCGGACTAGCTAAATTTGTTTGTTTTATGACAATATCTTGTGAGTTATGTCAAATCTTTTTAGTAATTACCCAAATCGAGAAAATTGGATTATTTTATGAGTATAGATATTATGGTCATTAAACCACGCATATATCTGCTTTTAACTATAAATTTAGCTCTTTTTGTTCAAAATATCATGCATTTTTTTCTTAGGTTCAGTAGTTTCCGTTCAAAATATCATGCATTGTAATTTTGCAATTTTTTTGTCTCAGTTATTTCAAATTCTCTAATTTTTGTTAAAATTTCATAGCGTTTTGACCTGTTAAGTGAATCTGTCAATTTCGTTCAAATCTTTAAAGCTCTTTGTCATTTTAAGTGTTGTTGGAAAATTTCCCAGCCTTCTGGATGTCAAATTTTACATTTTATTTACCAGTGATCTCCCCTTGGAGCATTAAAATTTGGCAGTATAGGAAGGCTTTAGGTTGGATTTAAAAGAAAAATTACCGATTCCCTTCTTGCAATCGTTATGTCATGAGAGGAATTGAGTTGGAATACTGTGAACGATTGTAACCAGCCTTTGGTGAGAATTGAGCTTGGGTAGTTCGTTGAAGTGGCCGGAAATACTACTGCTGAATGCATGACTGTTTGTTGTTTCTCACGCAATTTGGTCAATTTGGTTGCTCTAGCCTTCGTGAACTTGCCTGTGAGTATGTGCAAGAAAGCGGTGAAGAAAATATTATATGCTGATAAGATTTTATGTGTATGACAGCGCACGAACAATAATCGTGCACACATCTGGAATCTGTATCAAAAGATAGAAAACCAATACATTTTCTTTTCTACTTGGAATCGTCGTAAAATCTTCTTATTAAAAAACAAGAGAAGGCTCAGCTTATAAATTCAACTATATTTTTGTGAATGCGTAGTTAACATTATGTGTAGGGTTCTACTCTTTATATGTTGCTTGATTTCCTATGCGATGTCATGCACCAGAATACATTGCATGCGTAGGGATTTCTTTTATAAATGTGAATATCAAAAGCATAAATACATTTACAATAAGTCGGATGCCTGTGTGAATCAGTGCATTACAATTTTTATGAAGATGTTCACCTATTTCGTTGGAGCAAGAATTGAACCTATGATCAACAGATCCATAATATTTTATTTTATATCTCCATTTTAAATTCCTAAGTTACAAATCTTTTGACAAATTCTCTTCCGTGTTTGGATCAAATGATGATGGGCAATTTTTTTCCATCTCAGCTTTCATGTTGAATTTACATTCAAATCATGCATGTGCTACTCGGGCTCGAAATGGAAATATAACATAGAAATGGTAATGGAATGGGCGTACTGACAAGCTTCGTAGCTCTGCGCCAAAATCTATTACAATTGTTCAAAATGAAATCGATTGTTTTTTTTGTCTTCCTCTACACTCCACAGTCTTGTGCCCTTCAATCCCATGAACCTTTTTCCTGATCGCAATTCATAATCTATGATCTTTAATTTGTGCAGAGATCTTTTATTGTGGATTTTTTTCTGCATTCCATGCAATGAGAAATTTTTTTTGCAATTATTATTTTCTTAGGTTTATAATATCAATCCCTTGGGTTTATTGATCTAAGGGTTCATATTCTTACAGTTTAATATTATTCAACAATGGTCAACAATAAACAACCATGATCCAACGTCACATCACACAAGGATTGTTTCAATATGAAAATCAACCATGCTCAACGATGTTTACTTTAGTATTTTTAATATTTATCCAAGGGTTTTTATACCTTGACTTTATAATTTAGTCCCTTGGGTTTAATATTATTCCCTTAGGCTCATAATCCCTTGGGGTTTTAGTATTGATCTCTTGCGTTTATTATTCTTTTGGATTTATAATATCAATCTCCTAGGTTTATTACTCCCTTAGGATTATAATATCAATCATGGTCAACCATTGTCAATTATAGCCAACCATGGTCAACCATGGTTGAATGTCGCATTGTGACAAGGATTGTTTAGCCATGAAAATAAACCGTGTTTATTTTTGTGTTTGTAATATTTATATTAGGATTTACCAATGTTAGGTTTATAATATTAGTCTTCTGGGTTTAATATTATTCCCTTGGGTTCATAATCCCTTGGGGTTTTAGTATTAATCCCTTGGTTTTATGTTTCCCTTGGGTTCATAATATCAATCCCTTAGATTTATTATTAACTTGGGTTTATAATATCAATCATGGTCAACTATGGTTAATCATGGTCGGATCTCGCATTATGACAAAAATTGTCTCCATATAAAAATCATGGACAATCATGGTCAGCCATGGTTGATGATGGGCAATCATATTTTATAGAATCAAACATGGTCAATCATGGTCAAACATGTTTGAATGTCGCATTGTGACAAAAATTGTCTCAATATGAAAATCAACCATGCTCAACCATAGTCCAACATTGCATTGTGATAAAGATTGTCTTGATAAGAAAATTAACCATGGTCAACCATGGTCCAACATGGCATTGTAATAAAAATTGTCTAAATATGAAAATCAACCATGGTCATTCATGTTTATTTTAGTGTTTATAATATTTATCTTAAGGTTTATATACATTGGGTTTATAATATTAGTCCCTTGGGTTTAATCTTATTCCCTTGGGTTCATAATCCCTTGGGGTTTTAGTATTAATACCTTGGGTTCAAAATATCAATCCATTGGGTTTATAATATTAATCGTGGTAAACCATGGTTAATCATAGCCAACCATGTTCAACCATGGTCAAACCATATGGATATAGAAATCAACCATGGTCCAACATTGTCTTTTAACAAAGATTGTCTTGATATGAAAATCAATCATGGTCATCAATGGTTAACCATGGTCCAACATTGCATTGTGACAAGGATTGTCTCTACATGGAAATCAACCATAGTCAACCATGGTCAACCATGTTTATTTTAAGTTTTATAATATTTTATGTTAGAGTTTATATACGTTGGATTTATAATTTTATCCCTTAGGTTTATTATTCCCTTGGTTTTATAATATCAATCCCTTGGGTTTATTGATGTAATGATTCATATTCCTAAGGTTTAATATTATTCAACAATGGTCAACCATAATCAACCATGGTCAAACATGGTCTAATGTCGCATTGTGACAAGGATTGTCTCAATATTATAATCAACCGTGCTCAACCATGTTTATTTTAGTATTTTTTAAATTTATCTTAGGATTTTTATACCTTGGGTTTATAATATTAATCCATTGGGTTTAATATTATTCCCTTGAGTTCATAATCCTTTGGAGCTTTATTATTAATCCCTTGGGTTTATAATATCAATCCCTTGGGTCTATTATTGCCCGGTCAACCATGGTTTATTATGATCTCAACCATGGTCAACCATGGTCCAACATGAAATTGTGATAAGAATTGTTTCAATATGAAAATCAACGATGGCCAATCATGTTTATTTTAGTGTTTATAATATTTATCTTAGCCTTTATAGATGTTGGGTTTATAACATCAATCCCTTGGGTTTAATATTATTACCTTAGGTTCACAATCTCTTGGGGTTTTAGTATTAATCCCTTGGCTTTGTTGTTCCCTTGGGTTTATAATATCAATCCATTGGGTTTAAAATATTAATCATTGTCAACCATTTATTTTAGTATTTTTAATATTTATCTAAGGGTTTTTATATCAACCCCTTGGGTTTATTATTACCCAAGCAACCATTGTTTATTATGATGTCAACCATGGTCAATCATGGTCCAACATAGAATTGTGATAAGGGTTGTCTCAATATGAAAATCAATGATGGTCAATTATGTTTATTTTAGTGTTTATAATAAATATCTTAGGGTTTATATATGTTGGGTTTATAATATTAGACCCTTAGGTTTAATATTATTACCTTGGGTTCATAATCCCTTGGGGTTTTAGTATTAATCCTTTGGATTTATAATATCAATCCATTGGGTTTAAAATATTAATCATTGTCAACCATTTATTTTAGTATTTTTAATATTTATCTAAAGGTTTTTATATCTTGGGTTTATAATTTTAGTCCCTTGGGATTAATATTATTCCATTTATTTCATAATCCCTTGGGGTTTTAGTATTAATCCCTTGGGTTTACTATTTCCTTAGATTTATAATATCAATTATGGTTGACCATTGTCAATCATAACCAACCATGGTTGAATGTCGCATTGTGACAAGGATTGTCTCACCATGAAAATAATCCATGTTTATTTTAGTGTTTGTAATATTTATATTAGGGTTTACCAATGCTGGGTTTATGATATTAGTCCCTTGTGTTTAATATTATTCCCATGGGTTCATAATCCCTTGGGGTTTTAGTATAATCCCTTGCGGTTTTAGTATTAATCCCTTTGGTTTATGTTTCCTTTGGGTTCATAATATCAATCCTTTAGGTTTATAATATCAACCATGGTCAACCATAACCAACCATGGTCAATCATGGTCAGATCTCGCATTATCACCAAAATTGTCTCCATATAAAAATCATGGACAATCATGGTCAACCATGTTCAGTCATGGTTGATAATGGTCAACCATGGTCCAACATAACATTGTGATAAGGATTATCTCAATATGAAAATCAACCATGGTCAGTTATGTTTATTTTAGTGTTTATAATATTTAGCTTAGGGTTTATATATGCTGGGTTTATAATATTAGTCCCTTGGGTTTAATCTTATTCCCTTGGGTTCATAATCCCTTGGGGTTTTAGTATTTATCCCTTGGGTTTGTTGTTCCCTCGGGTTTATAATATCATTCAATTGGGTTGGTCAACCATGTTTATTTTAGGGTTTATAATATTGATGTTAGGGTTTATATTCCTTGGGTTTATAATTGTTATCCCTTAGGTTTATTATTTCCTTGGGTTTATAATATCAATCCCTTGGGTTTATTGATCTAAGGGTTTATATTATTTAGCAATGGTTAACCATAATCAACCATGTTCTTCAACCATGGTCAACCATAGTCTAATATCGCATTGTGACAATGTTTGTCTCAATATGAAAATCAATTGTGCTTAGCCATGTTTATTTTAGTAGTTTTAATATTTCTCTTCAGTTTTTTATACCTTGGATTTATAATATTAGTCCCTTGGATTTAATATTATTTCTTTGGGTTCATAATCCCTTAGGGCTTTAGTATTAATCCCTTGGGTATATTATTCCTTTGGCTTTATAATATCAATCCCTTGGGTATATTATTCCCTTAGGTTTATAAAATCAATCACGGTCAATCATGGGGTTTTAGTATTAATACCTAGGGTTTATTTTTCCCTTGGGTTCATAATATCAATGCCTTGGGTTTATTATTAACTCGGGTTTGTAATATCGACCATGGTCAACCATGGTTAACCATAGCCAACTATGGTCAACCATGGTGGGATGTCACATTGTGACAAAAATTGTCTCCATATAAAAATCATGGAAAATCATGGTCAACCATGGTCAGCCATGGTTGACCATGATCAACCATGGCCATGGTCAATCTTGGGTTTTTAGTATTAATCCCAATGGTTTGTTATTCCTTTCAATCAAACATGGTGAATCATAGTCGACCATGCTCAAATGTTGCTTTGTAACAAAAATCGTATCAATATGAAAATCAACCATAACCAACCACTATCAACTATGGTCCAACGTCACATTGTGACAAAGAATTAATTATTATTATTGTTATTCATTATTATTATGTAAAAATGAATTAATTGTTATTATTTTTATTTAATTAATTAATTATATCATTATTATTTATATATTTAATAAAATAATTATTATTATTATTTAACATTAATTAACTATTTAACTATTATTATTAATTATTATTATTATTATTATTATTTTTTCCGGAGAAAAAAACGACACTTTTTATTGAAATAATAAAAAAGTTTACATTGCATATGCCTTGCATTCCTTTTGCTGTTATGAAAAAGACCATACAACTGCTGCAATCAAAACTGTCCTTCCTAAGAAGGACCTCTTGTCTAAAGAAAACTGCTGAAAAACGTTAAAGCCGTGAGCTCTTAACTTTTCCGGCCATAAACCTTTTGAAACCTTCCCAAAACAAACAATCTGAAAACGGGTCTCCTCGGGAGAGGAAAACAACCCTTACAGGAAAAAAGAGAATGAGCAATATGTGTTTTTTGAAGTTTTCATTTTTGCCAAGTTCAAATACAAAAAGAGACTATGATAAAAGTAATAGAACAGTGATGAAATGTAAGACTGTAACTGCATCCCAGCAACTAGATATGAGGTGGCTGATCTGACACACGGATCTGCCCATGGTCCTCCTATATAATTTTCCAGCTGCCCAGATTCTGCTGCAAACCTTCCTTAGAAAGTTTGTCGGCTAATTCATTTCGTTCCCTGTATATATGACACAAAGAGAAACTGTTAAAAGAGATTTTTAGATCCTGTAATTCTTCAAGTAATATTTTCAACATATAATTTTTGCGAGTTCTTTTGCCATTAACCCAGTTAATAACGTTGAGAGAATCTCCGAAGATTTGAATCGTGAAGATATTCCTTTGGATGAGCCAACAAAGGAGGAGTTTTAAGGCTCACATCTCTGCATAGTTATTGGAACCAGTCCCTAGTCCAACTGAAGCTTTTATAGACTGATTTGCATTTACATGAATGATCATTCCTGCACCTGCCCTATTATTCTGCGAGGCTCCATCAAAGTATGCCCAGGGGATGCCTTCTTTTATCTGTTCTTCCCTAATCTGTCTTGGAGTTTTGTTCTCCTTTGGTTCAAGGATATTTTGGAAGATGGAAATACTTTGGATTGCTATAGATGATGTGAGAGATTCCTTGTCCTGAAAAATACTTCGGTTCCTAGCGATCCAAACCCCCCAGCCGATGATGAGAGGTAGGTTCTGCATGTTTCATTCTGGGTATTGTTTCCACCATTTGGCCCAGACCTCAGGCAGATTTTCTCCTACCCATTCTATCTTTTTGTTCATCAGTTTTCCTACCTCCACCCACACATTTTTAGCAGCTGGACAAGTTAAAAATAGATGATTGATGGTTTCAGCTTCAGATTTGCATAAAGTACATCTCCCAGGTCCTTTCATATATCTGGATTGAAGGATATCCCATGTTAGGATTTTCCTTTTTAGAATGCACCAAAAGAAAAGTCTGGCTTTTGCTGGACATTTGAGTTTCCATAAATTCTTTGCCCACCATTCCGATACTCCCCATCCTTTCCTTGACATGATGAATTTGTATCCATATTTTGGGGAGTACTCTCCAGTGTCCGCATGAGCCCAGACCAGTTGATCCTGTCTGTCTTTCAACCTGACATTTGATCTGGATAGTTCTTGGATATAATTGTTCCATTCGTTTCACCAGGTGGGCTCTAGATCTAAGTCTTCTCCGGTTTTCCAAGCTTGTCCCCATATTGTAGAGAAGCCAACTTTCTCCACCTGACTTAAGGAGAGGATGCCTTTTGATTCTAGGTGTCTGATTATTCCAGGGGAAAGGGCATATTTTTCATTACAGCCAACCTAGGGGTCCTTTCCTATCTTCATATTTCCTCCATTTACGATCTTCCATGCTAGACCTTGTTCGATCACTTTTAATGACTCCACAGTTGCTTTCCATACCACCGAAACATTCTTCTTTTTCTTACTTGGGTTTTTTATCCAATCTTCTAAAGGGACCGGATCTATATATTTCCTCTTTCCCACTCTCGTCCATAGATTTTCCATCTTAATAAATCTTCAACCTGATTTAGCTGCCAAAGAGCGGCTGAAATCAGGAAGATTTTTTATTCCCCATCCTCCCCACTCTATTGGCCTTGCCACTTTTTCCCAAGCAACCCATGGAAGAACAGAATCCTCTTTTGAGCCAGCCCAAAGCAATCTACAACATATTCTTCTTATTTTCTCCAGTATCCCTTTAGGTACCCATGTTAGTGCTGCCCAGTAAACCGGCATGGCTATTAGCACAGATTTGATTAAAGTCAATCTCCCAGCTCTGGATAGCCATTTGTAGCTCCAATGCATAATTCTGGCTTGAGTTTTAGCGATCAACCAGTTACAGTCTTCTTTCTTATAGGCATTGGGCTTCAACCAAAATCCTAAATACTTGAAAGGAGATTCCATGTTACTCATATCAAAAGGAAAGATTGAAGAAATTTGTGCTCTTTCTTGTCTGTTTAAACCTTCCATAATTAACTGAGATTTTCTGGAGTTTATTTGCATTCCTGTTGCTTTCAAGAAAAGGTAAAAAATGTTTTTTAATTCCTTTATTTCATTTGAGTTTCCACTTGAGAACACCAATATATCGTCAACAAAAAGGAGATGAGATATGAACATGTTGACCGCCACCTCTAGTCCATTTACCTTTCCTTCCCTTTTGGCCTTTTGGATCAATTGGCTCAATCCTTTTGCAACTAAGAGAAAAAGAAAAGGGGACAAGGGACAACCTTGCCTCAAACCCCTCTATCCTTTGAAAAAGGAAGTGGTTGCACCGTTGATGAGAGCTGCATAGCTAACATTTGAGATGCACCCCATGATCCAGCTAATGAAGTCCGTTTTGAATCCTAAGTGTGTTAGAAGCATCCGGAGATATATCCAGTTTATTTTGTCATAGGCTTTTGATAAGTCAATTTTTATTACTGCTCCCTTCTTGTTCATCAGCTTTATACTGTGCAAAGTCTCCTGTGCCACACCTATTGCTTCATGAATCTGTCGACCATCCAAGAAACCAAATTTTTCGTTGGAGATGCATCTTGACAGAATCGACTTTATTCGAATCGCAATCACTTTTGCAATAAGCTTGTATATACTATTGCACAACGAAATAGGTCTAAAGTATTCAAAGGTTTCAGGCACTTCATTCTTAGGGATGAGGGCTATGAAAGTTGCATTGAACGGACTGTAAACCTCTCCCTTGCTTCTGGTCTCTCCGACCACTTCAGTTATTTTTGCTCCTATCAGGTCGAAGAAGTGATGGAAGATTTCTATGGACCACCCATCCGGTCTAGGGCTTTTGTCTCTTGCCATAGATTTTATGACACTTTCTACTTCCTCCTTTGTAACTTCACTCATCAAATCCTCTGCTTCTTCCTCCTCCACATACCGAGGGAAACTTTGAGCAGTCTTGATTACTTCTGCAATGGTAATCTCGCCTTGATCAGCATACAAGTTTTGAAAATGTCTTTTCCCGAGCGCTGATAGGGACTCAAAGGTCTTTGCCTTCCTACCTTCCTCATTCTTGAGATTCCATATTGTATTCGCAATTTTCCTTCCTTTTGCATAGTTGTGAAAAAATCTTGTATTTTCATCCCCTACTTTCAGCCAAATCGCTCTGCTCTTTAGCCTCCATTCCTCCTCTCTTGCTAGCAGGAATTGGTTTTCGAGTTTTTCAAGAGAGAGGATCTTCTCCTTTGACTCCTCGGAGGCATAGCCATCCTCCTCTGTACTTTCTAGCCTTTGTAATTCCTCCCTGATCTGGATTAAATCCTCATCCTATTTTTGCTTCTTGCCCTTTGCCCATTCAACAGTAGCTTTCTTTAATCTTTTTAGATTTTCCATAAACAAAAACCCCCTATCCTCTGTAGAACTTCTAACTGGATGTCTCCATGTTTCTTTAAACAGTTTATTGAAGGAGTCTTCTTGCAACCATGATGCATTGAACTTGAAAGGGGTTGCCAGCTTATGAGGAGGCTTTGAAAGTTCTAGAAAAATAGGAAAGTGTTCCGAGGATCCTCCCTCTTCGACCCATTGTCTAAACATAGGAATCCTGGAGGTTAGTTCTTCGCTTATGAGGAAGTGATCCAATCTTTTTGCAACTCTTGCTTCTCCTACTCTTTTGTTTCTCCATGTAGGTTTTGGTTTGATAGGGTTTACATCTATCAATTTATTAGAGATTAAAAGGTTTTGGAAGAAATCTGAAAGAGAATCCTCTCTGGCCGAAGGTCCCCATGCCTCCGCATTTCCAATAGAAAAATTTAAATCTCCGCCCAACACCATATTTTTGCACTTCAATATCAATTTTGACAGTAGTTCATTCCAGAAAGGCACCCTCCCCTGACATGGCCCATAGATGTTTACAATTATTGAAGGGAAGCCAAATTCAGGGGATGGAATTTCAATGCCCATCACCTACTTCATGCTCCATTGCTTTACAATCTTCATTCGCCCTTCCCTATATCCCACAGCCAAGCCTATGGAGTGTCCAACAGCGTCTATAGCCGTAAAATCCTAGCCCAGGAGGAGGGTATTTAACGTTGGTTCTCCTTCTACGCTCTTTCTCAAATTTTCTTGAAGTAAGAGAATATCAGTTTTTGAGTTCATAATCATCTCCCGGAGGGCCAATTTTTGGGCTTACTGGCTAAACCCCTGCAGTTCCAGGATGAAAAAATCATTTTAAAACATTCTCAGGGGCTAGAAATACTCTAAGTGCCCCATGGATTGAGAATTGTTTACCATTCGCGACGTCATTCTTAGCTTTAACCTAGGCCTTGGAAAGATTGGATTTCCTTCCCCTAGTTTTTCTTTTCAGGCTTTGAGGAGGGGTCAGACCTATTCCACCAAAAGTTCCTAAGGATGTAGGTTTATTATCAAGGGATCTGAGATTATAGTGACATATGGGAGGGGCGGGAATGAGATTAGGTTCCTCACAAGGATCATCTTCACGATTCAAATCTAAGGAAGGGATGGCAGCCGAGATGTTTTCAACACAATTTTCCACATAATTTTCATCATGAAAATCCACAGGAACATTATTTTCAGGAATGCATTTTTCGATGTATGATCCAGGAACCAAGCAAGCATCTTTTATTTCGGAAGTAGGAAAAGATGTGTTACTTGAATCTAGACACATACCCTTTAAGTCCTCACTTTGAATTGGATTTTGAATGGTTGTTGCTTCCTTGATGGGCTCCTAGATTGCTGCTTCATTCCCAGGCTCGACTTCTGATTCTTTCCTACTGTCCGGGGTGAGTTGATTTGCTTCCTCCGATGTCTTCCCCTCCTAAGGGGTATCCACCTCCATATCCCCTTCGGTCTAGAGGACTGTTGTCTCTAACGTCTGGAGAGTCTGATTTTGATTGGCTATCTTCTCCATATGATTTGCTGTCTTCTGATATCTTCTACGTCGCCTCCCTAATGGGCAGTCCCTGGCCAAATGTCCATAGGCGTGGCATCTAAAAGGTAGATTCTCATAGTCCAGGATCTGTTCAAAAATGTATTCTTTGTACTGTATGTTAATTTTCTCTAGTAGTCCTCCACGAGGGTTTAGATTGACTAGGATCCTCGCCATAGCTTTGTTCTGGGTTTTCAAAAAGGACATATCCGCTTCCAGGTAGGTGCCCAGCTTATTTCCTATTGACTTGAACACCAATTCTACCCAAAGGAAAGAGGGCAACCCCGGGGCTCGAACCCATACCGAAAAGACATCCGTTTTTCCATGCATCGCATCAAACAATGGACTCCATTTTTTTAAAAGAATAGGGATATTTCCGAAAGCCCAATTCCTTTCTACAACCCAATTTGCCACTTCCTTGTTCTCAAAATGCACCACAAACCAGCCTTTTGCTAAGACCGATACCTTAAAGCTTTTGATAAGATCTGACTGCCAATTTTGTTCTCCCCATGATTGGATGAAGTTGGAAGAGTATTTTTTCCCTCTCGCCCTACCTACCAGGGTGCATTCTGCCACCTCCAGCGCCTCTTCTATCTTCACATCCATTCCCAGCACCAAATTTCCTTCTAATTCCTTCGAATTTATTGGCCTTTGCTTCTTTCTTTTCTCTCCTGAGTTCCTGACCCCGGAACCCTCCTCCCTTATTGGCTCGCCCACCTCATTCCTATCTTGCTGTTCCGGATCGTGCCTCTCCAGAGAAGGGCTCCTTGGCACATTGGAGGTTGATAATGTTTTGCTGCCTGGTGCATTACCTTGCCCTGATAGAAACAGATTTGCTTCTAGCTCTTTGAATGCTGGTCTTGATGGGTGCTTTCATGGTTCCAAGATTCCATCAGGTCCAACTTCTTTCCATCCTTCGGTCCTTTTGGGGCTTACCAGGCCTTTGACAAGGGAAGCCCTGGTGACTGCCGACGCCCTTCCAATACCCCCATCAAATCTTAACCCTAATGGTGATCCATAATTTACAATGTCCTCGAGACCTCCTGATAGAACAGGACCGGTGGGGAAAAGCTTTCCTTTATTTTCTCGGGGGTGGAGAAAGCTTGCATGCAACTCGTTTTCCTCTGGCCCGCTTATCTGCTGCGAACCCTAGTTACCATGGTGGCCTGAACCGTTCCCCTCCAAGTTCCCTTCTGACTGGAGTTTGAACAGATTGTTGTTTCTTAACCCTTCCGGAGTGAGAGAACCGATTTCGCGACTTCCTGTTGCTCCAAAATACCATTCCAAATTCTGAACGGTTGGATCCTTCCCCCAAACCGATAAGATATCCTCCGGAGCTGGGTCCAGTTCCACAAATTCGCTAGGGTTAACCATGGTTACTAGAGAGGGTCACTAGAAATACTCTCAGGTCGTTGAAACTTCTGCAGGTTCGATGTTGGGTCTATTTGAGGGAAAGTGCCAAAACATAATTCTTTTCTCCTTATTTTTTACACAGTAGAAACCCTTGTTTCAAAATTTTTACTTCCGGCTATTCCCCAGCTGTCAACCTCGTGATCTAGACCGCCACCTGCCCCACTGATGCTGTCGTTGTCCTCCGTTGTACTTTTCGACTTCGTTATCGCGTACTGCTAGCTGTTACCTGTAGGGTTTGGGCCCTCGGCCCAGCCGACCCTGGATCCAGCCTGCGCCCCTGCGCTCGAAACCCTCCATCCATATGATCCTCAATTATTATTATTATAACTTATAAAATAAAATAAAATAAAAATATTAATATTTCGCTAAAAGCAATATCAAAATTTATTAATTTTTAATAAAAATAAGTATTTTATTTATTTACATTTTATAAAAAAATGAATAATAAATTATTATTATTATTGTTGTTGTTATTTTATTATATATTTATAAATGGTTTGTGTCATAGATAGAAATGTAGCCTCAAGCGTATATTTACCACATTTACTAAAATAATTATTGTTTTTATTAAATAAAAATTGTTATTAAGATTATTATTGTTTAATTAATATTATCAATATTATAATCAGTTAATATTATTATTAAATATTTAAATTATATTATATATAATTTAAAATTAAATAATATTAAATAAAATATTATAGAGTAACTTAATATTATTTTAATATATAATATAATAAATATAATAAAATATAATATATAAGAATATGGTTGTTATTATTTATATAGTTATTAATAATTATAAATAGTTGGTCTTTAAAAAAATACACATAATAATTATTAATGTGGTTGATATACGACTATCAACGTATATCAACCACATTGGAAAATGTGATTGTATATATGCTTTGTATATGCCTATTGGCGTATATCAACCACATGGGTAAATGTGGTTGTACTAGTTTAAATTTAAAACATCTTCGGACACCCGTTCGAATTAGTGCATTACAATTGTTATGAATATGCTTACCTATTTCGTTGGAGTAAGAATGGGACCTACTACCAATAGATACATAATATTTTATTTTATATCTCCATTTTAAATTCTCAGGTTACAAATCTTTTGAGACTAAAATTCTCTTCCTTGTTTGGATCAAATCACGTTGAATTTTTTTTTTTCCATCTCAGCTTTCATGTCGAATTTACATTCAAATCATGCATGTGATACTCTAACTCGAAATGGAAATATAACATAGAAATGGTAATGGAATGGGCGTAATGACAAGCTTTGTAATGGTGCGGAAAATTCTATGAAAATTGTTCAAAATGAAATCGATAGTTTCTTGTCTTCCTTTACACTCCATAATCTTGTGCCCTTCAATCTCATGAACATTTCTCCTTATCGCAATTCATAATCTATATCTCCAATTTGTGCATCGGGGAGATTTCATTGTGTGGATTTTTCTCTAGATTCCACACAATGAAAAATATTTTTCACAATGAAAGCTCTTTCATTAAATAAAATTAAAGAAAACAAAATCTAAGGTATTTTGTTTCATGTGTGCATTTCTAACTTGGACATTGATCCAATGGACTTAAATTTTGAAACTATTTGGTGTGCATTAACATAACATCTAATGGCTTGGTGATGTCATTATTAATATCATAGTTTATTGGTTATGGTGTTGTTATGAAACCATGCTATCACACAATTGAAATGACATAAGATAGAGTGCACACCTCTATCTAAATCCAAGCACATCACACTACAACGCAAAGGGGGTTTCAAGGCAACATTTTAAAACAATTTTTGGGTAAATTGTCTCAACTTGAGACAAAAGAAAACTTGTGTATTGTATTAAATATTGTATTTAAGCAGGTGTCTCAACTTAAATTGTCTTAAAATATTGTCTCTATAGAGACAATATGTAACACAAGCATTTTTGTCTGGGCCAGATACAATTTCATTTTTGCCTCTCTATAGACAATATTTGGGATTAAAGACATATTGCCTTTAAAAAGACAATTTCTTTGATCCCAACTATTGTCTCTCTAGAGACAATAAAAAATTACATTCAAAGATAATACAACATCACTTTTGTCTCTTTAGAGACAATATAAAATAATAAATCTAGAAAAATATCTCACCATTGAAATAAACCAATATTAAAAGTATTTAATAAAAAAAGAACTACAATATCATTGATTAATTCATATTATGACACAGTGGAATCGAACCACCAACCCCTTGCTTATAAAGCATGTGCTCTTCCATTGAGCTAGCACCCATTAAAGAATTATGTGAGAGTTATGGTAGTCCTTTAAATTGCATATATAGGCATTTATTTTAAAAAAACGCTGACACATAATGGCATAATCTTTGTAAAATATAAAATCATGCAGCCCCTATTTTTAACTTGATAAAAATAACTCAATGGAGTTAGCTCAATGTCACACCCATGTAACATGACTCGCACAACAAGCTAACTAGCAACACGGGGGCTTCACTCAATGAACCACTAACATAGAACATGCGTTTGTCGCATACTAAACAATAACCTTAATTTAACTACATATTTGAAAATACCTCTAAAAATAACTTTAGTTAAACCCCTACAAATACGAATCCAATACACCTTCCCAATATAAAAATCCCCTACTTTTACTAGATATTCTAGGTATCCATTTCTTTATTAACATTTTGTATACCCCTTTATATTTATATCTGTTCATTTTCATTAACAATGTTAAGCAGATTCCACACCTAGAAAGAATCACCTAAATACTAGGTAGATGAAAATTTGAAAGTTTTAGTAAAAAAGAGGCAAGTATAACTTGGGTGATTTACAAATACATACTATGAAAATTTTGAATGGAAAATACATAGCCATGGACTATAAATTGCATCTATATTCTATTAAATAGTGAAAAATATATACTACAAGAGTTCAAAACAAGACCTCGATAACCAACATAATGGAGCACCTTTCATCTCGCTTATAGAATATGAAGAGAAGAGAAAGTACAATGAATATGGACACTTACAAGATCATATTTAGTTGGGATTTTCAAATAATAGCCCTAATCGGGTCACATAGTGCACCATAATTGCATGGTAAGAGTGCCAAGTAAGTGTGTCTCCATCAAAAGATGAACTGGAGCATGCAAGCATGCATCCCTTCTTTGAGATATGTTTCCTCTACCTAAGATGGGAATTTCTCATGCATAAGTATTCTAATTGACTAAATATTTACATCCTCTTAGTAAGAATATATCATGCATACTAAAAATAACAAAAGAAAACCTCTAATAATAGAAAAAATCTATCCAAAACTAAAATTACTAAATGTGAAACAACATATAAACTGGAATTACCTGAAGGTATGACATGTGTTCCCTTAGCATGCATGCATCCTCTTCCAAACAATAGTCTATTTCACTATCTCTGGTGGTATGCATGTTCCCTCTACAAATAAATAGTCGGTATCGTTCTTTCCTTCACTTCCACTCAACTTTCTCATCACTAATGTAAGGAAAGGGTGAAGGTGCTATATCTGTTGTCTTCTTTACTGCCCCATAATTGGGAGGATCACTAGCTGAGCTACAGGTAAAAAATATTAAGACACACATTAGACATAGATCATAGTGGTAATAGTAATGTTATGCATGTTTGTTTTGGAGCAAGAATTCTTGGGAGCAAGAGCGGAAGCGGGAAGTGGGAGTGGAAGTAGGAGTGAGGAGTAACATTTTCAAAATCTCCCAGGTTGAAAGTGATTTTGGGAGTGAATTTTATATACTAGATGTTTTTATATATTTTGATGCATATATGTCAACAAAATCATGTAGAATGATGAATTTGTGATAAAAGACATAAAAACATGGATTAAACCATATAGCCTCATTCATCTAGTAGTTATAATATTCATCAACCATAGGTCCACAAATTACATGTTCTCATTTATATACCATGTAAGGGTGCACATAACCAAAATAAAATCGAGTGCAATCCATCTCTGAACCAAAAATACATCAACAAATAGGCTTTGGATGGCCTCTAACATCCAAAAAAATCTTGCTATAAAAAATACCCACATATCATCAAAATCATTGTCTATCTTGGGATTTTTGTTATTAATATCACCCTCTAAGCATTAACATAAAATACCAAAAACATAGCATGTAAATTCAAGAATTTGTTTGAGTAACAGGTACATTTTTATTAGGGTCATGACAAAGGAGTTTGACAACCAATGTCACTAGCATCAAGGTACATAGATAGCTTGGTTACCATGATTAAATACAAGTTCCAAACCCTATTACATGACAAAATCCAATGGAAACTATGAAATCCCCCAATCATGAGATCTAGAGAAACTAATAATTCTACTAGATTTTGAGTGAGATCTAAAATTCTACTTTCTCCATATGAAATCTAATGAGGTCGAAACCACTCTCAAACATCCCGAGTCATTTCATGGTAATGTTAAAAATTTAATTAAAATGATGAAAATGAAAGATAAAGGAGAATGTGAAAGATGAAGGAGAATGTCACTTTTACTTTAAGAATTTAACATTACCATGAATTGCATGTCAATACTAGGGAAATAGGTTTGAACATTATGCTACTGTGGACCTAATATTACCACAATTTTTTATTTCTCCCTCCCACTCTCGATACTCCCATAATACTTATGAACCTCTATTTCTCCATCCCACTTGCTTTTTGCCTCCACATGGCCAATGTATTGTATAAACAATACCTTATAATACACACATTTATGTAAAACATATAAAATACCTTTACCCCCTATTATATGCTCAGTATATTATTTCATTTTTTACTCATTTTTTATGCCTCAATATGAACACACGAGATATGGTATTGCTTTGTCAATGAATCCCCCATGACTAACAATTGCACCAATAAGCGCAAAGGAACGCATACAGGAGTAGTAGGGGAATGTGGAAAGAAAGTTATGGTAGTCCTTGCAATCAAAGAGGTTGTCTTTTATTTTTTTTCCAAGACTAATTGCCTACTCAGTTTTAAAACGAATTCTATTTTTATAGTTAATGAAACTGTTTTTTTTTAAAGATTCACAATAAAAATGGCAATAAAATAATAGCTATTAAAAATAATTTCGTTAAACAAAATAATAAAACAATTAAATAAAAATAAAATATCAATAACTAGTAATTTTGATTAATTTTATTTCATTTATAATTACAATACAATTTTGAATTAAATAGTTGAAATAAAAATACATCTAAATTAAAATCACAACAATTGAAATTATATCAAAATCACTCTCGCAATAAATTTAATAAAAGAACTTTACAAAGCAATCACAAATCTCAGTAAATTGAAAATGATACTTTTGAAAGGAATGGTTGAAAACACAATAGCTAGATTTACATTAAAGTCATACCCAAAATAATAAAACAATAAAAACCCTTGCAACACAAATATGTCAATAGCTTTGCAAATTTGAGATATTTTAAATCTCATAATTTTAGTGTATCTTTTGCTACATAAAAAATTATATATACTAAATTCACCCCAGAAGAAGTGAACTCACCCACACCTACAGATCCAATATCCTCAAGATGAATTATTTGTGTCTTCAACCCTCACAAATAGGTTTTTATTTGTTAATGTGAATAATAAAAAATTAAATTTAAAATATACAAACCAACCAAGAATTAAAAGAATCAAATCAACGAATACCGATCACATTTAACAAACATAGTGACAAAGCTTCTCTCATCTCAAAACATCTTAGCGAAATATATAAAAAATAATTGAAATTAAGGGAAAATGGTGATGAATGGGTTCATGGGTAAACAACAAAAGTACAAGGCCATGTTACACCACCCTAAAAAATTATATCTATAATATTGTAACATGATATGACAATAATATTAATCCCCACATTCAAATGGTGTGCATAGATATATATTCATCCAAGTAGATGGAAAAGACATATTTCTAGGTTTGTATACCTGTGTTTTTAGCAGTTCAACCATTTTTGCGTGTTTTTTTAGACAAAATGAACCATTAATAATTAGTACATAGATTTTCTGAAAATAAAACAACTAATTGCCTAAAGAAAGCATTACATCTTGTGGATCTTATATCAATTATAGGTTTGTCCACAATACCTATTTTTTCGCAATTCTTTAGTCTCTTCTTTGAGTTATGTTACTTCAGATTCCAGGTCAACAATATATGCCTGCAAATAAGGAAAACTTTTAAAGGATTAATATTCCTAGATAAATAAACTAGTAGCAAATACCAAGTTTGTCAAACTGAGGGTTCTGTCAGAATGTTTTCCCAAACATAGTTGGGTCGTTAAAATAGAGACAAGCATCACAAAACTAATATCAATAAGAAAAACACAACGGCTATAGCAGAATCCTTTCATAATTCTTCTCCAAAACTATTTTCTCGATAAGAACCGATATTCTTACAAAATAAGACAAACAAATTGCTATGCTCAGTTAAGAGATCAAGGAAAATTTACTTACCTTAAGATTAGAAGGGTTGACCTTTGAGGAAAAACTGGAAATACTTATTCAAAACCAAGCATGTGGGGTATCTTACCTTAATTACAAGGTTTGGAAAAATGTTACCCTCTAGCTTAGTTAAGACATTTCAAACAAGCATACAGCCAGAACCCTCTTTCCTACAACTTTGTTGCTTCCTTCTATAGTGTCTAGGTGACTAGGAATACAATTAGGAGGGCTAGGATAATCTTACCTTCTACTTCAGGTAAGTCATAGATGATTGGACAGGAAGACCCCTCTCTCCTACATCTTTGTTGCATCATTTTTGGAGCACCCCAGGTCACCAAGATAGTTATGATAGAAATAAAAGGTAGACAAACCATGATATCAAATATTTGTAAGCTGCAAAAAAGGAACTCCCAACCCATAGTAAAAAGATTAGGACCTAATATGCATAGATTGAACCATTAGTTTTGCGATCTCAAAATCAAACCTAAAAGTAGGCAGGTCACTTGCGCATGCAATTCATTATAAATGGCTTATAATTTGCTTTTCAATCCTAATATATTCCATAATACGTAGGTAGGTACCTTAAGACAGAGAATGGATCTTAACATAGACTTATATGTAGTTAAAAGTACATTGTGTAAATTGTACTGTTGGAGGCTTTTGATCAATCCAACAAATAAAAATATAAAATGTAAGGACATAATTACTCTTTCATGATCCTAAGATTAAAACAAATGATACTTACTCATGGGATCACTCCCACTATTCAAAATCATAAAATTCAAGATATCTCCCTACCTTCGTCTACACCATGTTTTGATTCCTTTTCTAGCATGCTACTCTCTATTCTCCTATGTTTCTTGCGATGCAAGACAAATCCCACTATAAACACTAAAACAATGACTATACCTCCAGGTTTTGTTATTTCGAGGATAAGCCCCAGTCTATGTTTTTTCTGGACATGTAGGTTCTACTTCCCAGAGTATATGCAAAAAATCAAATGAAGAACACTTGAGGTGAAGATAATTTAGTCACGTTTCTGTCTGTTGAATTTTGAACCTGAAAATAAGAGAAAGAGAATCCATCATTGAACACAGGTAATACATGCAATAAAAATTTAGATTGTTAGAAGTTCAATGAAGGGTTGGACATAAGTTGGGCAGGAATTAAACCATTGAAGCTATTGTTTTGTGTAAACCTATGAAGTTATTGAGCTCTCTATAAAATTGTGGCCATAAAAGTGAAAGGAAAGAAAAAAGTGAAGCAATATTTTACAATGACAAGATTGGAGAGAGGTGTACAACTCCTTCAGGTATTTAAGTTCAAAGAGCTAGTCTGCAACTTTTCCATTTAAGTTGTTGTTTTGTAGATGTCTCCACAACAATCCAATAAAATGGATGGTTCATTAAAATGATAATCAATAATACTTTGTCAAACCGTAGGGTTTACTTTGTTTTGTAGGTACTTACATGATAAGCTAAGTTAGTGGATGCTTTATAAAAATGATGATCTATCATGGTTTCGTCAGAGCGTAGGGTTTACGGTGAGAACAGGGAACTTACAGTCTCTCCAACATGGTTAAATTGGTGAAATTTGGCAATGGTCTCGTCAGATGGTTATTTACAAGTGACCTGGTAATTTCAATACAAACAGATGATATTTAAAGATAAGTTATGCTTCCTTTATAAGCTCTTCGACATGAAATATTTTAGTTCATCAAAGATCGCTTACTGTTGTTTTATTTTACATTTAAATAATTCTAAAGGACGCTACCAGAACTCTAAAAAAAATTCATAGATTAGTTTCAACCAAAATGGAGGATTTCATGTCTCTAATAAAGTAAAATGTTTGAACTTCGAAGATATTTCGCAATCGTTTGCGTATTTTTTGATACAAAAATTTAGGCAATGGATATACCCAGAGAATTCTACTTACACGTTAACTAATGTAGTCAATTGTTCAATACTCTGAGGTACTGATCCTATAAGATTCATTCCCACCAAATTTCTAGAAACAAGACGAATTGGTAAGTTCTTGCAACTTCGGCCACAAATAATAAAACATAAAAATTAAAATGGATCTTACATTTCCGAAATCCTTTAAATAGAAGAGATATTACTACAACTAATTATGTTGCACTCGATAATGTAACAAGGATGAACAATATAACTTTTTATGTTGAACTTTCTTTCGATAGCATTAAGAGATTCAAATGGAGTTTAAACACTACCTGGTTATGCTTAACCCTTCAATTTCAACATGATGCACAATGTAATAGATAAATAACACTTACTGCGTTGTAAACTTGTTGCTCGTCCCGTGTCAACTATCATGTAATATTCGAAAGCGATGATTATAATACTATTACTTGAGTTAAAGGTCGTTTTAATTCTCAGTTGGTATTGTACCATGTATAACGGGATTGGTAGCTCTACCGTAGAATAATTTGGCACCAGAGTAATGGGTTTACCGTATGACTCACCATTTATTTCAAGGGAAAATGATCTCGTTTCACCAATATTAAGCGGTTGTATATATGATAAATATAAGAGCCACACTAAATTGGTTCCCCTTAATGCATTTAAAATTAATGATGGTGAGGCACTACTGGCCATAACCCACATTGTTTGCATCACAACAGATGGAGGAAGGTCCTGGGAATTGTTTGTCGAAATGGGCTCTTCAGATTTTACATAGTGTATATATTGTATATTATCTGAATTCATTACCTATTTTAAACCCACATTTGGAAACCTAGAGATGGTCAAGCTTGTGAAGTGGATACCTTATCAAATCACCAAGCAAAGATATTCAACCTACAAAAATTGGTCTACACATAGGAAGCATCTCTGCGTTGTCCTAGTTGGTATTAAAAAAATATACTTCTTCATGTATGAAGCTTATATTTCGGTAGTGAATGATATCAACTTCTAAACAATTACATGACCTATGAATTTGCAACAACATCATATCTCGAAGATAAAATCAACATTTTTCCTGGTTTAACCTCTAGATACATGCCACTCTAGAGGTTTCTCAACTCGATAACACTGATAAAGGGATCAAAATTCTTAGAGGCTCTAATCAAGAAAATGTACAACATATACCAAGAACTAACAAATACTTTTTCACCTCTCATGCGTAACGTGTTTTTCATAATTGTTACGAGTCTTGTGGTCTCATAACCATTATGGGTCTTGTGGTAAACATACCCATGTTATAAAAATTCTATAATTTTGCATAGAATCAATTTACCAAAGACATGTTTGGCCATCTCATATTTTGAAACTACCAAACTTACCTATTGGAAACAAATGTTTTGCTATTGTTTTCAAGGCTTGTTTTTCTTACTATGGAAAGCCAAGACCAATGTTAACCACCAACGCTAATGCACTCTAATTCCATATGACAATTGCATGAGAAATCTACCTTCCAATTTGGGTTCACGATTTGAGTGCTCACAATGCTAACTAGGTAAATAAGCCTCTATTTACAGATTTTCATCTCCCAAAATCTGTTGTGACAACACAAAGAACCGTGATAATTTACGAATTTAACTCCATAGATTCAAATATGAGTGGTTTTTCATGAGTGCCCATGCACATGCCTTGGTATCTGATAACAAAAATACACAATGGTGCAATGATTATTAGCTTCAGAAATAGAGAACAAGCTTTTCACACAAAAGTGAATCCTACAAGAATATTTATGAGATTTACATTTAATATTTAAGAAAATTTATAGGTACGAGATAACTAAACCAATGTTTACAATAGTCAGTAAACCATCCAAATGATTTTAGTGTCATAATATAGTTTATAAAAATTACCTAAATGAATATACCATAACCAGCATACCACAAATGGATGAAACACTAGAAGTGTGAGGGAATTACACCAAGCAACAAAAAAATGAGTTAAAGCCTAATGTGGATGATTGTCACCAATGAAAATGGTTTGAAATTTCCACACAATTACACCAAATATTTGAGGGGAAGTTGACTCTCAGCGAATAATGAACTAGTAAAGAATTCCTAGTCAAATAACGAGGATGGATGTGCATTCAATTAACCTTGGAAATCCTATGAATTTATGATATTGTTATAATTCAAAAATTCATTAAATTAATAGTCACAATGCCAACATCTTGGTGCAAGGAACTTGGCAAGGTTGAGCAACATGGTCACAGGTATTGCCAAACTAGTCACAAGGTGAATGTGGACTTTGTTGGAATCACGTCTTGGGAAACAATAACATGGAATCATGGACCTTAACTCTAAATATACCATGATCGAGTATGATAGGATCAAATTTCTACAGGATCAACTAAATTCCATTGGGAAATGTATGTATTACTACTACAGGCATCACCTAATTATCAACATAATATATTCATGCAAATTATGTCAAATGGGAAATATTGGATAAGTCCAATGAAAATTAGGTAGAAATCCTTATGGGGCCTTCAAACAATAATACATTAATCTCAATGACAGAATAGGTAAATCATTAGGGACAATTTTTTTTTCAACTAACCATATCAGTAAGAAATATTCACAAAATGTAGGCATGCAAAGATTTCTTTTAGTTATAAGGAATAACCTAGTTAAAGCTACTGATATATGACTTGGACTCTTGCATGTAGTTATACGGGATTCAATCTACCTACATGAAAGTTGAATTTTATGGTTGTCTTTGAGATTTTTTTCCTAGAGACAACATAAGTTATAACAGTTAGAAGGTTTCTCATGCCAACAATGGATGCCAACTTGTGTTATTATTTTCACCATAGTTTGAAAATTCTACGGATATTGTATAAAAATATCAATGGTCAAATGTATAACACTCTCGAAAGTCCTCAAAAGAACTAGGTAACCTTTTGATTATGTTTTCTTCATCATTTGGTAATATTTTTCATGCCAAGTCAGGGGCCACTTATAGGGAATCTATTATGTCAAGATCGCTTTTAAGCACTTCACTGTAGGTTCATACTCATTGTTCATTCAGTCTAATTCTCGATGTTTCCAATAACCCACAAGGGAGTGAGAATAATAATGACCACTTCCAAGGAGATTACTGATTCTCCACGGTGAAGGTGGTCCCTAATCCAATGATCACTTTGGGGTTGGATGTGAAGTTTCTTCTTAGAGATCCTTGAACCAACTCCCGAGGACACTTATGAATATTATATTTGATAAATAGAAACAAGAGACATGTTACATCCTAGCTGTGTGGTCACTCAAATTTATTTTATTTCTTAAATTCTTATCTCCACCTTATATTTTTAGGCAAAGGATGATTATAAATAATGTATTTGATAACGAAAAACAATAGACATGTGAATCCCTAGCTATAGGGACATTTCAACATATTTTATGGCTAAAACTGTTGTCTCCACTTTATACATCTATTAAAATATAATTGTGTGGATAATAATTCATTCATCAAAAACATAGCTTGTTAAATATTGCATCAATCTGATGAAAGAGTAGGATTGGATACCTAAGGTAGATTCTTAGAATAAACCAGCAATTCAAAAAGAGCTTGAAACTCTTATTTCATTGTCATTAAGTTTGATATGATTGATTACTAAGTTCATTGACTCTCTTTGCACTAAACAATTTGGTGCAAGTGTTATATGTTACTGATGCAATATTGAAGTGCGTGAAGTGAGGCCGGTTCATAATTATTCTTAGTATTATTACTTATTTCTGAAGCAACAACTTCATTGGACAAATTTTAGAAGAAATTTCTATTAAGAATCTAGTATATCAGAAAAAAGACAGAAAGAATGACGTGTTTGAAATGTATCTCATAACCTACTATGTAAATATATGTATATGAACTATCACAACAGGATCTGTAATAGTTCTTTTCAATGTACATTTTTTCATTGTATGTAATTAAATATGCATATTTACATATTGTTTATTATAAATGTTATATCTAATGAGTGAGATTAAGTTGTTGTGTCATACTTTTTAGTACAATAGCCTAATATGTAAATATATGTAGCTCATTGTAACAGATAGTGCCTTACACCTTCATCACAAGAAGACATATGAAATTTTACAACAACTAGCAACTTGATGATATGTTGACCGAGAGAACAGTGTACAAATATTGAGACAAGGAGCAAAATTGTTTTCATATCTATTGACCTTTTTTATATTCTATGATGATTGATTGTGGTATTGATAGGGATTGTAATCCAGGATGATATAAGTAGAAGACCAATTTGTAACAATAATTAACATGATTATTATTCATTTTCATGGATACTTGGGTTATTGATGCCTTATTGGACAGAGTCCATAGTGTATCTCCCATCCCATTGCATTTTCACTTATTCTCACAACTCTGATAACGCATGATGTGTGGGTAAGCATCATGGTGACCTAAACATTTTATTAACCTTATATTGGCCACAGTGAGTTAGTAGTCCAACTATGCACTCTTATAGTCCCATTGGGTCTCATTAATTGGTTATGACAGAAAGAAATCCAATACCTATATTAACTTGACATGTTAAGGATATTTGCCCACCAATGTTAATGTATTATTGGAAAAATAAGTTGAAGCAGTTTTAGCACTATTAGGTATTGTTTATCTTATTCATAGGATCTCATTCTTAGGAACAATTATTAGTGTGACCAGATTTTGTCTTTACGAGAGTATAAGGTTTGTATAACCAACTATGTAGTGAATTTATATTGTCATAAACACATAACTAATAGTGCGTAAATAAACATAGAAATGCACCAATCTGCTTAGCTTCTTGTGCCAAGCATATTTCCTTGCAACTAAACACATCCACGCCATCTCTCAATGGACTCCAATTCCCTCAAAATATCCACCTATAACTAGAGACTAGCTAATATACATGTTAATTACATGTCCATGAATATAGCAAATATCCACATAGTTTTAGAAAAATAAGGTTAAGAAGACTTCATTTATGAAAAGCACTCATTTGTTTGGAATTAGGGCTTTCCAAACATAGCTAAAGAAATTCTTGTCCAATTCCTCCTTTTACATTTTTACCTTTTTGCAATTGAGGCTTACTAGTACTATCACATCACCCAACTGGTGGTTATGTAAGCACATCAATTGTTGCCTTGACACGCTAATAAGAAGCATGTTTCCCTGCAATTGGCTCACACATGTCAGTCTCACATTCTAAATATCAAAACAATCATATCTAACAATTTGAAACAACCTTTACCAAGACTAACAATCAAGTCATAATCCATAGTCAACTCATTGTCCTGAGACACAATGCTACAACTATCACCTACTATACTCAAGTACATATCAACTCTCTCAATATATATGTGTTAGTACAACCATCTTAAAACAAAATCATTTGAACACATACTCATATTATGCAATTCATCAAACATTCAACCAAATTGCAACCATACCATGTTAAATAAATTAACTGGATGACATAATCAAATAGTCAAGCACCAAATATACAACATAAACAAACTCATACCTTAATGTATCTCAGGGGAGGCAATGTTGTCTGCACAATCAACCCATATTAGCATGATATATCCTCAATAATATATTAACCCAAATATGAATAAGATCATGATATCCAAATAGTCACTAGCTAGCATGTTTACATCATAATTCATACACAATTACCATTCACACATATATAAAGTCAATCTAGATTAGTACAACACGATATCACAATTATTTCGTCTCATACCTGAATGTCGTAACCCTAACCATCTGCATAGGCCAATCCAATTTAGAAGGATACATATAACATCAAGATCATAATGTAATAACCCTAATAATCAAGTTGACTATCATTTAACAACAACAAGTTAACCTATAATATACTTCATCAATAACATATAACATAATCACGAGGTTATTTAACATAAACAACAAAATAAATGCATACAACCACATCTTACTATCATGCATGTCTATCCGACACATGTGCATATAACACCAATCAACCAAAATATATCATGTATGCAACCATAACCTCAAAATACATGTACATAAGCCTAATGTTTATAAACCTAATGCATATAACAATCCTTAACTGACATACATGCATGCCAAACATACAATACCTGTATGATGACATGTTCTTGACTTGAGGTCTAATGCTGCAACTTCACTTTGATGATCTACATCTCCTGCTCTATCTCATCTAGCACATTAACATCATAACATACCAATATCACCTTGATAACCTAAATTGCATACCATTACTTCACAAGAAATGTTTGACCTACTATCCATGCATAACTATAACCAAGACCATACATGCATAACAACTGCATATAGACATATAACACATGAGTATAAAACCATATACACGTCATTCTAGCTAGATTCCAGCCATCAATGCATGGACACATCAACTACACAACCATGACCTCATGCATGAAAACAACCTTTACTCCACTATACTCATTTGCACATGTAACCATCAACATGCATAAGCAATTCCTAATCAACTACACATATGCATGAACGCATGTAGTCGAGCATAAATGATCAAATCTTGTAACCAACGTTCAAGACTGTCACATGTAATCAAACATACCAAGAATGCAACCTAACAAACAAGGATGTAATCAAGTTGCATATAATCATGTAACTAATCATATACTTCTGACGATAAATTCCACAAAATCAACATCAATCTCTTCATGATAACCTTACTACAACCATGATAAACATGATGTAATGAAACAAGCACATGGAATGAAAGTGTAAGAGACACACCTGCAACTGACTTGCATGTATGACCAAGAATCTACACCCAAGGAGCATGCAAGCATGCTCTAATACCAATCTATAACATCCCCTCCTCCCAGGTCCACCCGAGAAACCAGCCAACAAGGGAAAACATGTGATGAGATAGGTCACTATAAGGGATTCAATCTCCTTGGTAACCTTAAGGAAATGGAATTGACATAACAAATCAAGAAAACCTGTCCACATCAATAATAACACCCCCAGGAGACATGTTAGCCACTCAGACATCCTGCCCCTATGTCCCATTGATGGTTTAAGCCTTTTAACCCCTAGTCACTCTCATGATATAGGGATGACAACATCTAACAAACCAGAGTCTCTCTCATAGGCCTATGTTCCAATGACTGTGGACTTTTCTCAGCAGACTTATAACATTGACCCCGAGATTTGAGCCACTTTTCTAGCCATGAATCTTGGCCTCTGCCAAGAACTTGAGACAACCTTCAAAATCCCTCAAAGACATGATAACAATGCTGATAAATCAAAATAAACCTGAGGACTAGGCCTGTGCATCCCTAACCAGGACTGACATTCTCTCGAACACTTGGTATCAATGCAACCTATAGGTCTAGGATACAAGACAGAGCATGAATGACTAAAATAACTTATAAAACATAACCAGAAGGATCACCGCCTTCTCCATTGAACTATTATATCATCAGTTAGGTCTTGCATCCATCCATTTAACAATTACTAGTAAATACATGAAATAACCATGACATGAACCAATAATTTAATCATGCTTATAACCAACATAAAACCATATAAATATTAGATATATGACAACCATTAAATCCACATATAAACTAGTTTAAAAATAAGATAACTTAGCTTTTATTAATCATAGGAAAATTCAAACAATTTCAGGACTTCCACGTACTACCCGACCATATACATGGTTGAACCAAATCTCTCTTTGCTAGTCACCCATGTGCCATATTCCAAGCATGAATATGGGATTTCATAGAAAAACCAAGGGATTACAAAGCTCAAACCACCTCCACCCTCACCAAACCATGATCACACCAAAATCGGTGCCTCAATCACAATTGAACCGAATTTGGAATGCCATCCAAAATCCATCATTATCCTTGAGGAATTTTCCATCTCCTTGTCTCTCAAGCTTTACTATAATACAAACCCAAACCACTAGGCCCTAAACCGAGTCCAGTCTCTCAGGCTTTACCACAATCCAAACCTAGATCACTAGGACCTAAATTGAGACTTCTCGCTCAGGCTTTACCGTGTATCTTGCCAAAACTGATCAAGGGATTCCTAGGCCTTTGGGAACGAAAATTTATACCACCTCCGCCCTGGATTTTGAAATCCATCCGGCAAAACAAAGCTCAAAACCGATATAAAAATCTTAGCACCACGACATCCAAAAAAAGGCAAGGCTATGCTAAAAAACATTTTCACAACCCGGAAAAACCATGCGAGTGACAACAAGAGAGTCATACACCAACATGAAAATCCATGCATGTCCATACCATCTAGGAAATCACACATGTAAAAGGCTACCTACAAGTATTCTTACTAAAGCTGCCTGATCCTGCTCTTCTTCCTTGATCTTTGATTTCCTTCCTTGATCCAAGGCTAGAGTTTTCGAAGAAAGCTCTAAGTGACCAAGAGTGGGAGAGAGAGAATAATGAGAGAGCTCCAAACTTGAACTGACCAAGAGTGGGAGAGAGAGAATAATGAGAGAGCTCCAAACTTGGTTAACCTTGGTGGTGTTAAGAACTCTCCAGAAGAACATCGTTCAACATTTTTGAGGTAGGAGTATGCTCCAGGTGGAATTATCCACATCGTTCACAGATTAGAGTTTGCATCCCACAGTTTAGCTTGTGGAAGAATGGTTGATGGAAATTGTCTCCGATTCGGTTCCTCCCAGTACCTCCATTATGCCTGTCGAGGCTTGGCTCTACAAGTGCTTTAGCTCTCCTACCTTGTTGTTCCTCAGGTGGTTTGCTTGATTAGTTATTTCACATGGGTTTCACCTTGCATTTCTCATTTTTCTATTAGTCATCCAACTTCCCATGATTTACATAGGTGTTCAATATAAAATCATTGCCGATGGGTCCTAGATTCTTAACAACAATGCCAACTTCTTTCTCCAGGTAAGTCTTTTGTTCATTAAAATGATTATGGTATAGTTTCTTTAAAGTTAGGGTATGATTTGGCCCTTTTACCCATGTTGATGGCTTTGTGCGAGGTCTTCCTCTGATGCTCAAATTTCGGCAATGAGTTAGGTAATGATTTTGACTAGTTTAGTTTGAATAGAAATGCACCCAGTTGAAATAGATTAATATCCTAGAATTTTTATTGATAGTCAAGGGTTTATGATCACTAATTTTCGCTTTTTTGAGCTTTCTAGCAGGCAGGGACTTAGTTTCTAATCATAACCCAATTTTTTTCACCTGCAATTGAGGATCTCTTCCTACATGAGTCTACTACGACTTCCCTCTTGCATGCCCTTCTCCAAGTTATTATTAATCCTCTAGTAGTTCTTAAATAGAGTCAGACTGAAGTTTGACATATCATACTTGTTAGCCTTGACTTAAAACTTAGGGTTTATTTCAAGTAGTGATATTGTTTCTCGATGAACAATCAACTTTCAAGTTTTAGGGTCCTTCTTGGTAGTGCGTCATAGGTTTGGACTTGGAATGGTTTGGCGGAAATTTTGTCTAAAACTTGTATTTAATTGCAACTGGTTATATATATTTACAGTTTCCCATAATTGTTTTTGGAGTATTTCCTATTCTGACATAAGTTGGATGTTTTATTGATTCTATTACACTATTGGCACCTTGATTATGTTCAATACTTGTTTCTTTCGAATTTCATATTATGGGTTCTGAAGGTCTATATCTATTATCACTTGGCTCCACAATGTATGTCTGTGATGCCATATTCTGAATTTCTCTATAGTTCTTTCTCTTAATGAACAATACCGTTGTTACGTAACTTTAGCTATTATAAATTGTACATTTTGTGGAATGATTTTTTTTACTTATGTAAAATTACTTATGGCTCAGTTTTTATGCACAATGTTTTCTTGTTTTCTTTTGGGAGAAGGATTGTGTCCTAGTGGCCTTCGGGACCGCTAACCTATCCCGTTGTATTATATTCTTCCTCTGAATAGTAATTTTAATCAAACCCCTGGGGTTTCATGTAGTCATCATTAACTGCTAGTTACGACCTTCCTGTCGGGTTACCAGCTTGGTATTATTCAACTATATTCACATCGGTTCCTTACTTGATGATATATGGCTACAATTAGTCTTTGCACTGTTTACTATTTACAAACTATATAATCTCCTAAAACTAGTTACAGAATACATTTTGCAATAATTTTATTGATAATACTATTTAGAAGGTTCCTTCAATAGTGTCCTTCACCTATTCTGATTAGTTCATAACTAAATTCAATCCTTTTAAAGAAAATAAGAACAACCAAGACCTAATAGGTTTCTCAATGTTTATTATTCTTTCACAGATAACATTTCTATATTAAATATACAATACTGTTATTGTTATACTTATCTGTAGAATAGCTCTGTCAGAGATTAAGACATGAAAATACTTTTTCAACCTCCCAACCTGTCAGACTAACAATAACGTCCAAAGATTCCCCTGAGCCTTTTGGTTTCCAAAACAGTTCAACCAATTTCCTTCCAGAGCCTCAAGATCCCTTGTCCAGCGTGGAAATAGTGTTCTTGCCGAGGCTTCCACTGGTTACCACGAGCTCAAGAAGGCCTCATAGTAGAATACGAACTTCTCACAGCTCCCTCTAAAATTTTCCTTCATTCCTCCTCCCTAGGCTACCTCACTTTTCCCATTTGAGATTTTCCTTTTAATCTCCTTGGGGGAGGGGAATAATTATCTACCTATTTGTTAACTCAGTAGTGAACCACCTATAATGCATGTCCTTAGTTTTGTAAGTTCATCATCGTCCCTTTTAATTTTAGTCTGAAATTTTATAATATTTGTTTAATTATTTAGATATGCTGGTGTCTTTTCCTTTTTCTTTTTTTAATTTAAATCTTTACTTGTAGAAACTAAAGATGATAATATGGTTGATGGAATTAAAAAATAATGGTGGGATATTTGTTCTTTTGAAGTTATTAATAGA
Organism: Pinus taeda; assembly: GCA_000404065.3. Lineage (NCBI taxonomy): Eukaryota > Viridiplantae > Streptophyta > Pinopsida > Pinales > Pinaceae > Pinus > Pinus taeda. The sequence goes on from APFE030891033.1 coordinate 89,087, forward strand.
ATTTGTTTGTTTTATTTATTAATATAATAAATCTTGATTGTCTTCATGGATAAAGGGTTTTTTCCCTAAACTCATGTTACACATTTTCAAAACCCTCCATAAATTTATAACTAGATTATAAATATGATTACACTCATAAACATTATTTGTTCACCATTTTTAGCGAAACATTGATCATATATGTTTTTCATATAATTATTAATATCGAGACACTGGGATGATATTCATAGTGGCACAAATAATCCAAAATTACCATGTTTCACCTAAATTAGACGAAAAATATCACATAATTGTAAAAAACAAATGTAAAATCTTTTATACATCCATCTAAATCAATGCCTTATTAATTGCCATTTATACTTCTATCTAGTTAAATACATTTTAGAAAATTCTTAGTATTTTCACTAATATAAATCTAGTATTTTCACTACTATTTTATTATTATTATTATTTTTTTTTTTAAATTCAATTCAAATAAATATATATATATATATATATATATTTTAATTTATTTAAAATTCACTTTAATAGAAATATTTTTTTTTTAATAACATTTGATTTCTCAAGAATTAGGTGAATGTATACCCTTCCAAATGAAAACAAGGCCTGCCATGTCAAAGTATGAGTGAAGTCGTTTAAGAGGCAGAGGAATTGCCAAGATGGCTAAAAGTGGTTGGAATCCGGGCAAAAAAATTTCAAAAAATCTTGTAGAGAGAGTGTTTGAATCGTGTTTTTGAGGGTGGAAATGGATTAAGCACTATCAAAAACGTCTAAAACACTTAAAATTTTGAAGTTTAACCATTATAACTTGGATTTAAAAAAATCCTTGCAAGATTTTATCTAAATATAACTAAAATTTCTATAACTTCCCGAGCAACTCCTCCGCTCACTAGACCACGCGTGATTCATTAAACCCTAACCCTTTAGCGTCTTCCGTGACGCCGCAGCTCGAGAGTAGTGCCTTTACTAGCACGTGACGTATTAGCACAACTGAAATTCGTTGAAATTCCCTGCCCAAGTGCCCTGTGTAGTCATTTCGGACGCCGACATTATATGAGAGTCACTTACCGCATTAGCTGACCTTACCTAACCCGTCCTATCGCTTTGCTAAGTTATCTTATTTTATTGATTTTGTTACACTGAAGTGGGGGATTTTGTATTAATTGAATTCAAGTTTACTGGAAACTTCCATTTTCCTTTTTTCCGCTTGTTATTTTGTTTTCTATTGATTCCTTCTAGTAAATTCATTGTATTGATTCCTACGCAGACCCTTATTATTTCTGGTCTTTGCATTTTTCATATTCTGGAAAAAAATTTGTGTCTTTTTACTAGCACAACTCTTCCTGCCCTCTCCTTTTGATTTCATTTGTTGATAACATATTTGTGCTTTTCGTATAGCCTCGTCAATTATTTTGGGATTGTTAAATTCTAGTCATTCTTTCATGAATGCTGGTAGACTCCTCATAAAACGTTGAACTTTAGCTTTTTCCTCGCGAATGTAAGGTACATAGCTTAACAGGGAAGTGAATTTGGTTACAAACTCATCTATCGTGAGTTTTCCCAATCGAAGATAATAAAATTCCTTTTCCTTATAATCATAAAATCGATTAGTCAAATACTTCTCCTTAAAATATTTGTGGAAGTCTCCCCATGTCACCTCTTGTTCAGTAATTGTATGAACTCCCTTAACCTCTTCCGACCATAGCGTAGCCTTCCCTCGAAGCTAATAAATGGTTAATATTTCTTTTAGATTCTCACTATATTCGTAAATTTTGAAATATCTATTAATATTAATCATCCATGCCCTAACTTCCTCCATTTCCCCATTGAAAACTGGGGGTAATATTTTCAAATTATCATTTCAGCTCAGTTTTATGTTTCTTATTTTGCTACTAATTAGTTGCATTGTCAGTTCCCTCCTCATTCCCTCCCTTGTCTCCTTCCAGGTGTTGAGTACGACTTCTTGTAAGAGCATTTTCTCTCCTCTGTCTCTGTTCCTCATGTCGGCTATCATCCTCAGAGCTGGATACATGGTTTCGATGATTCTGGTGATCATAAAGGCTCTTTAAAATCCTCTCCTAATCATGCATCAATCTTTCATTATCTTCCTGCAAATTGGCCATTTCAGTCCTTAACTGTTGAAGAGTTTCCAATAGCATCACAATAGGGTTTTGCTACCCTGCATCTAATTGTACCCACATATGAGGAAATGCCCCTATGGTAGGTGTACCTCCAGCTCCTCTTCACATTCTTTCCTACACTCTCTCTTTCTCTCTCTATGTTCGCAACACATGTATATAATTATTAATCAAATGCCCAAATAGTTCTTAGTATTGAAGCCTTGCTCTGATATAGCTTATAACACTCCTCCTCACATGAAACCATAAGGAAAAGAACATGGAATAATTACTAAGAATTACATTTCTAAAATATTCCTTTATTTTTTTAATAAACATAAAAGTTTTTCCTAAATCATAAACATGATTATGTATTTTACATATAACTCTTATCATAAAGTAGATATACATTGATTGGAACAAAATAACAATAATAATGTTGTGAATGAAGCAAACATTGCTAGTGAATATGGGTTTGCATCATACATTGCATCACCATAAATCAAACATTTTGATACCCCCAAACTTTCATGGGTTATTAACTTTTAATGTTTGCTCACCTTCATACAAGTGTTAAGAACAAGTTAACCTGCCACCCTACACCCGACGTACCTCAACATTGTAACTCTACTTACTTAGCCTCAAACTTGGTTAACCTTGGTGGTGTTAAGAACTCTCCAGAAGAACATCGTTCAACATTTTTGAGGTAGGAGTATGCTCCAGGTGGAATTATCCACATCGTTCACAGATTAGAGTTTGCATCCAACAGTTTAGCTTGTGGAAGAACGGTTGATGGAAATTGTCTCCGATTCGGTTCCTCCCAGTACCTCCATTATGCCTGTCGAGGCTTGGCTCTACAAGTGCTTTAGCTCTCCTACCTTGTTGTTCCTCAGGTGGTTTGCTTGATTAGTTATTTCACATGGGTTTCACCTTGCATTTCTCATTTTTCTATTAGTCATCCAACTTCCCATGATTTACATAGGTGTTCAATATAAAATCATTGCCGATGGGTCCTAGATTCTTAACAACAATGCCAACTTCTTTCTCCAGGTAAGTCTTTTGTTCATTAAAATGATTATGGTATAGTTTCTTTAAAGTTAGGGTATGATTTGGCCCTTTTACCCATGTTGATGGCTTTGTGCGAGGTCTTCCTCTGATGCTCAAATTTCGGCAATGAGTTAGGTAATGATTTTGACTAGTTTAGTTTGAATAGAAATGCACCCAGTTGAAATAGATTAATATCCTAGAATTTTTATTGATAGTCAAAGGGTTTATGATCACTAATTTTCGCTTTTTTGAGCTTTCTAGCAGGCAGGGACTTAGTTTCTAATCATAACCCAATTTTTTTCACCTGCAATTGAGGATCTCTTCCTACATGAGTCTACTACGACTTCCCTCTTGCATGCCCTTCTCCAAGTTATTATTAATCCTCTAGTAGTTCTTAAATAGAGTCAGACTGAAGTTTGACATATCATACTTGTTAGCCTTGATTTAAAACTTAGGGTTTATTTCAAGTAGTGATATTGTTTCTCGATGAACAATCAACTTTCAAGTTTTAGGGTCCTTCTTGGTAGTGCGTCATAGGTTTGGACTTGGAATGGTTTGGCGGAAATTTTGTCTAAAACTTGTATTTAATTGCAACTGGTTATATATATTTACAGTTTCCCATAATTGTTTTTGGAGTATTTCCTATTCTGACATAAGTTGGATGTTTTATTGATTCTGTTACACTATTGGCACCTTGATTCTGTTCAATACTTGTTTCTTTCGAATTTCATATTATGGGTTCTGAAGGTCTATATCTATTATCACTTGGCTCCACAATGTATGTATGTGATGCCATATTCTGAATTTCTCTATAGTTCTTTCTCTTAATGAACAATACCGTTGTTACGTAACTTTAGCTATTATAAATTGTACATTTTGTGGAATGATTTTTTTTACTTATGTAAAATTACTTATGGCTCAGTTTTTATGCACAATGTTTTCTTGTTTTCTTTTGGGAGAAGGATTGTGTCCTAGTGGCCTTCGGGACTGCTAACCTATCCCGTTGTATTATATTCTTCCTCTGAATAGTAATTTTAATCAAACCCCTGGGGTTTCATGTAGTCATCATTAACTGCTAGTTACGACCTTCCTGTCGGGTTACCAGCTTGGTATTATTCAACTATATTCACATCGGTTCCTTACTTGATGATATATGGCTACAATTAGTCTTTGCACTGTTTACTATTTACAAACTATATAATCTCCTAAAACTAGTTACAGAATACATTTTGCAATAATTTTATTGATAATACTATTTAGAAGGTTCCTTCAATAGTGTCCTTCACCTATTCTGATTAGTTCATAACTAAATTCAATCCTTTTAAAGAAAATAAGAACAACCAAGACCTAATAGGTTTCTCAATGTTTATTATTCTTTCACAGATAACATTTCTATATTAAATATACAATACTGTTATTGTTATACTTATCTGTAGAATAGCTCTGTCAGAGATTAAGACATGAAAATACTTTTTCAACCTCCCAACCTGTCAGACTAACAATAACGTCCAAAGATCCCCCTGAGCCTTTTGGTTTCCAAAACAGTTCAACCAGTTTCCTTGCAGAGCCTCAAGATCCCTTGTCCAGCGTGGAAATAGTGTTCTTGCCGAGGCTTCCACTGGTTACCACGAGCTCAAGAAGGCCTTATAGTAGAATACGAACTTCTCACAGCTCCCTCTAAAATTTTCCTTCATTCCTCCTCCCTAGGCTACCTCACTTTTCCCATTTGAGATTTTCCTTTTAATCTCCTTGGGGGAGGGGAATAATTATCTACCTATTTGTTAACTCAGTAGTGAACCACCTATAATGCATGTCCTTAGTTTTCTAAGTTCATCATCGTCCCTTTTAATTTTAGTCTGAAATTTTATAATATTTGTTTAATTATTTAGATATGCTGGTGTCTTTTCCTTTTCCTTTTTTTAATTTAAATCTTTACTTGTAGAAACTAAAGATGATAATATGGTTGATGGAATTAAAAAAAAATGATGGGATATTTGTTCTTTTGGAGTTATTAATAGAATTTGTTTGTTTTATTTATTAATATAATAAATCTTGATTGTCTTCATGGATAAAGGGTTTTTTCCCTAAACTCATGTTACACATTTTCAAAACCCTCCATAAATTTATAACTAGATTATAAATATGATTACACTCATAAACATTATTTGTTCGCCATTTTTAGCGAAACATTGATCATATATGTTCTTCATATAATTATAAATATCGAGACACTGGGATGATATTCATAGTGGCACAAATAATCCAAAATTACTATGTTTCACCTAAATTAGACAAAAATATCACATAATTGTAAAAAACAAATGTAAAATCTTTTATACATCCATTTAAATCAATGCCTTATTAATTGCCATTTATACTTCTATCTAGTTAAATACATTTTAGAAAATTCTTAGTATTTTCACTAATATAAATCTAGTATTTTCACTAATATTTTGGTTAATAAATTGCTAGTATTTTCACTACTATTTTATTATTAATTTTTTTTTTTTAAATTCAATTCAATAAATATATATATATATAATATTTTAATTTATTTAAAATTCACTTTAATAGAAATATTTTTTTTTAATAACATTTGATTTCTCAAGAATTAGGTGAATGTATACCCTTCCAAATGAAAACAAGGCCTGCCATGTCAAAGTATGAGTGAAGTCGTTTAAGAGGCAGAGGAATTGCCAAGATGGCTAAAAGTGGTTGGAATCCGGGCAAAAAAAATTCAAAAAATCTTGTAGAGAGAGTGTTTGAATCGTGTTTTTGATGGTGGAAATGGATTAAGCACTATCAAAAACGTCTAAAACACTAAAAATTTTGAAGTTTAACCATTATAACTTGGGTTTAAAAAAATCCTTGCAAGATTTTATCTAAATATAACTAAAATTTCTATAACTTCCCAAGCAACTCCTTCGCTCACTAGACCACGCGTGATTCATTAAACCCTAACCCTTTAGCGTCTTCCGTGACGCCGCAGCTCGAGAGTAGTGCCTTTACTAGCACATGACGTATTAGCACAACTAAAATTCGTTGAAATTCCTTGCCCAACTGCCTTGTGTAGTCATTTCGGACGCCGAAATTATATGAGAGTCACTTACCGCATTAGCTGACCTTACCTAACCCGTCCTGTCGCTTTGCCTCTCGTCCGACGTTGGCGATGGCGTCCGCTTACAACGGTTATTACTGAAATTCAATTGTTGGGTTACCATTCTACTTCTACTATGCAGTGCCCACCCGACGAAAAAAATCCTGAAGAATTTCGTCAACCTTGCGTGATGACCTTTAAAGTTTAATACGCACGCATGTCAGAGAAAGAGGCAAGGGAGTTGCCTCTCTCACAATACCCCTGTCTATAAAATATTCGCATTATTTCCCATGTTTCCCCATCCAAGTCATCCAACTCTCTGTGTTCCCAATTTCTCTTACTGCCTGACATATCTTCTCCTCCGCAAATACGTCAAATATCGTATTGTCTGCGTTAAAGTTCATCTAATATCATACGTTCATCTGCTATCTCTGTACCTCTCTCTCATATCATATCGGTTGTCTGTTGACATCGAGCTTTACGATGAAGAGCAATATAATGGCGCTCCTGATTATCATCTCCTTCCTGCTCGTTGTTGGCCATAGCAACGCCAAGTTTCTCAAGAAGAATAACCTCTTTATTGCCCCCGACAGTCTTTCGACAGTTGATCCCAGCCCCAATTCCCTTGTCCATGAACGAATCTAGCTTGCAATCTGCCAACGGTCATATGGTGAAAGATCGGTTGGGGTGTGTTCAAGGGCCACCATTATCCCGATTACAGATTCCCTAAATCTACTTGCGTGGCTGCTCGGGTCCACCACTCCGTCGCCCTTTACTTAGATGGCCGTTGCATTTATTACTGCCGGTAAAGTTCTGTAGCCTGAAATATATATGTATGTTGTATTAGGAGTTGTTTTACTGTGATTTTTTGGAAGTTTTTATGTATGTTTTTTGGTTAAATTTCTTTAAAATCTAATTAGAATTTATTGAGATCACAAATTTTATGGGTAATTCTGTGCAATTGAAATGCCTCTGGTTTTCTAGAGTGCCCAATCTATATATAAAATCAAAAAACTAGTTTAAATAACACAAATAAAAATTTCACCTCAATTTGTTTTCTAAAAAATCAAAAAATGTACTCAGTTATATTGTACTGGAGTGTATTATGTTTCATAGTGCCATCCAATTGGGAGCCAAAAGGACGGAATGTCGTTTCGCCCATAATTGTGTGATGCAATATGTTATTTCCCCCCATCAATTCTAACTTCTATAAGAAAAAGAATCTAGATAAAACTAACCCTTACAATGGTTTAGAGAATGATATTTCTAGCCTAAGGAATGATGGTAATATCCTTTTAATAGGTGACTTTAATGCTCGAACTTCAAACAACCAAGCTATTATTCCAAGCAATCATTCCAACCCTAATCCTCTTTGGTTAGACGAAGACCCTACTCTAGCTAGTAGGTACAAAAGGAGCTCTGAAGACCTCGGGGAAAATTTGTTTGGGTCAGAGCTACTCAAGCTCTATAGTGCTCAGGATCTCATAATCTGCAACGGTCTAAAGAAGTGGCCCAATTCCACCAAGATGACCTGCATCCATGGACTTGGTAGCAGCGTGGTGGACTACGTTATTTCTGATCTCCCATTATACAACGAAATAATAAATTTTGACATCTTAAACTACCATGAACCTGACTCTGACCATAGGCCTTTACTTATAACTCTCAATTTTGTCATGCATAGAGTTCCCACAGAAAATAATACTTACAACCAAAAGAACTTAATATTTGATAGAAATAAAAATGATCTCTTTCTAAATGAATTAAAAATTAATTTGCTTCCTTTATCTAGTATAGAGAACATAGAAGACCTCTATCATAATTTTACTACAACCCTCTCATATTCTATTAACAAGTTCTTAATTGAAGTTTCAAATAATAAAAGAAATAGCAAAACCAATCAATGGTATGACAAAGATTGTAAAAGTGTGAGGAGAGCAATTAAGGAAGTTGTTGACGAATCTCTTAAAATGGACAAGATAAAAATATACAAAGCCCTAACTGAAAGGAAAAAGAGGCAGTACATTCATCAAAGACAAGAGAATCTCTTACACCTCTCTAAGGTAGCTCCTAAGAAATTTTGGAGGCAGATTCTGACTAGGAAGACTAAAGATAATAATAAAATTTCTCTTCACAATTGGAATTCCTATCTTAAAAAGCTTTATGAATCTCCAAATGTCATGGATAATTTGGAAACCCTGCTCACAATGAAATAAGTTTTCTCTTTAGAATACATTAAGTTTGGGGTTAATCGCTTCGCTAATGGGAAGGCTAAGGACATTGAAGGTTACCAGGCGGAAATCTTAAAAATTGGAGGTCCTGTCGTCATCCCCCACATCCACAAGCTTTTCAATCAAGCAGTAAAGCAAGGGTTCCCTAAACCTTGGACTGAGAGCCTCATTATCCCTATTTTTAAAAGTGGGGATACAAATAACCCCTCTAATTATCAGACAATTATGATCAGCCCTCTCTTAGCCAAGTTATATTGGTAGTATTTTGGAAAAGAAGTTAAGCATATGGCTTGAAAGTGAAGGTAAGCGGGCTAAAGGCCAAGCAGGTTTCAGAAGGAATCACTCAACAACATACCACCTCGTTACGCTTAGGATCATTGCGGAGGAATGTCGTAATGATAAATCCAATTTATTTTGTTGCTTTGTGGACTTTAGAAAGGCTTTCGATACGGTTCCTAGATACAACCTTTGGAATAGATTATAAGAGCTAAAGGTTCCTCTCGAGTTGAGAGTTGTCGCTATAAGGTTATACGAGAATGTAATTGCCAAGCTAAAGAGGAATGAGGGGTGGTCGAAATATATTAAATGTAACGTCGGAGTTAAACAAGGTTTCCCCCTATTCCCTACCCTATTTGGCATTTACATCGATAAGCTCAAAGGCTATTTAGAGGAAGAAGGATGTGATGACACGATCTTAGCTGGGATAGTCGCCATCCTTCTTCTCTATGCTGATGATATTGTTCTTTTGGCAAGGTGCCCGTCTGATCTTGATAAGCAACTCAGGCTTCTTAAAGATTTCTGCTCTACCATGGGTATGACGGTTAACACTGACAAAACAAAAGTTATGATTATCAAATCTAAGAAGGACACTTACACTAATTTTATGTATGACAATAATAACTTGGAGGAAGTGTATTCTTACAAGTACCTAGGAATTGATATTCATCACAAGCTTAATTGGAACCATACCATTGAGAAAAGGATTAATGGGGGGTGGAAAACTTATTTTGGTGTTGAAAATCATTGTAAAACAATAAACCTCATAATGTGGGATAAAAAGAAGTTCCTCTTTGAAACTTTAGTCACTCCTGTTATCTTATATGGCTGTGAGGTTTGGGGTTGTAGCATCTCCAGAAAATCATGGAGAAAGATTGAGAAAATCCAGAAGCGTTTTATAACTTATAACCTGAAAATTAAAAGTAATACACCCTATCTTATTCTCCTTATAGAAGCATGTATTTCCGCTATTGAGAGCCTAGCTATGATTAGGTTTCTGTTGTACAAGCACAAACTCAATAACATAGAAGATCATAGATTTCCTAAGCTAGCTTTAAATTCCAGCCAAAACCACCTAAGGCTCAATCGAGGGTGGCATAAAGACACAAGGGCCTGGTTAAACTATTGGGAGATCAACGAGAATGATGCATTGCAAAACATAAATAAAATTAAAGATATTGTTACTTCTAAGTTCAAAGAAAAAATGTGGTGTGAGAAAGATTTAGCGGCTAAAAGAAAATTAAGTTATTATAATAAGGTCATCAACCCCACCCTAGAAGATCAAAAGAATCTCTCTATTTTAACTAGCTCAAAGAAGAAAATTAGTATAGCAAAGATTAGAATGAATTCTCATGAGCTCCATAGTGAAACAAGTCGTTGAGCAGTTCCTAAAACGCCATGGATGGAAAAGATCTGCCATATATGTGAGAATAGAAACATCGAGGATGAAAACCACTTCCTCTTAGAGTGCCCCGCGTACAACCATATTAAATCTCAATTTCACAATCTTTGTTACAATACTGACCTTCCTATCCTTTTACAATGTCAAAATTATAGTGAGCTTGGGAGGCTTCTCTCCAAGCTTTTTGAGCATAGGAATAAAGTCTTAAATCAAAATAAATAATTTGTTTCTTTAGGTCTGATAAACCAATGTTTGGTCTCAGTGGACGTTAACCATCATCATCAATAACCTATTACATATTGTTATTATATATTGGGATTATTTTCCCACGGGAGGAATTTTAATATACAATGATAAAATGGTTTTATTAAAATAATATTTTGTAATTGAAATATATATTTTAAATTTAATTTATATAAAAATGTTTAAACAATTAATGTAAATAATGTTTTAGGTTAAATGTTTTATTATTTAGTTGAATAATAATAATAATTTATAAATAAAAAATAGACTTTTTAATTGTATAATTATTTTGTTTGTAAAATAAATTTTTAAAAAGGAAATTTTCAGCAATATAATGAAAGTGTGGAAGCATATGTAGGAGAATATTTTAGAATTAAGTCAATTATATATTGAAAGGTTGTTTTTATGTATAATTTACTTCGATTTTTTTTTTTATATAATTTAATCAAAATGTTTGCCTTTATTTGTTGGGAGTTATTATCTAATACTTTCAAAACATAAAACCATTTGAGTAAAAATACATAACAAGTTTAAAGATACTTATAAATGCTTTGAAAATGGATTAGGGAAGTTTGTACTTTATTTAGTGGAGATTCTCAAAGCATCCTACAATTGAAAGAGGTGTGGTGTCAAAGCTTTTTGTAATTGGAGGAGGTGTGGTTTTAAGGCATAGTGTTTTGGGCAAGCCAACATTTTTGGTAGATGGATGTGGTATTCTTCAATATTATTAGGGTGAATCATATTTGAATTTTATTGAAATTGCTTAAGTCAATTAACTTTTTTTTTAGTTGAAAATTTTTCATTTTCCTCTATATTATTTATTCTTTAAACAAGTTATTTAAGACTTTCATCACTTTCTAATATTTATAATTTGTAACATTACAACTATTAATTCATATCCAATAAAACATATTATAAATTTAATACTATTAATTCATATCCAATAAACATATTATAAATATAATTTAAAGGTAAATGTAAATTGAATATAACTATTAAATAATCATATTACTTTTTATAATTAAGTTATATTTTATATATAACTAATTTTTTAAAAATAAATTTAAATAATAAATTATATATAGTTTTCAAAACAAAATTTATAATATTAAAAAGTTAATTAATTTAATTTTTTTTTAAATATTTTCGCAATATTTGAAAATTATATTGTTTTATTTTTATTAATATTAGCCATAAATAATTATAAAAATTCCAAATAATACCTAGCTATAATTAAATAATTTTATGTTTTAATAAAATCATATTATTCGTATATTTTAATAAATCAAATAAAAATAGTTTGCTTAAGTTAAAATAATTAAACACAATATTTTTTTTTATTTGTAATTTATGAAATAAAATATTTATTTTATTTACATAAAAATTAAGCAATTGTTTTCTTTGATAATAGCTAATTCTTTAAACATTTGTAAATATGTGTTTACCCATAATAATGCAACTTATATTACTTATATTAAAACAATCTAGATTAGAATTGTCTCTGCAAAATCTTAGAACAAGATTTTCACATTATAAGAAATGAAGTTGTATTCTCACCTTAATAAGTAGAAAATAAAATGAATTTGTATGGCATGCTAATCAAGTTATATGAAAATTAGGATCTAATACTAGATGGCTAAATCTTACTAGATGACTCATATTCATGGGTTAAGCAATACCGTAAAAGATTATGCGATCTTACATATCCCCCTATACAAATAAATAATATTTTTTCACCTTTTAAATGACCATGAATGTGAATTTCATCAAAGACTTTATCCCTAACCCTAAAACTTGTCTTGCATAAAAAATATATTGAGGAAAAATGGAGTAACCCAAGATACTTTCATTTAGATGAAAATAAAGTTAATTTTTTTCAAGGTCTTGACTAAATATCCTATCCTATAAGAAGAATATTGAGGACCAATATTGAGGATGGATACCATAATTTTATGACAAGTCTCTCTACTTCCATTAACAAATTCTATATTGAAGTGCTAAGGAAAAAGACAAATAAGATACTCAACCCATGGTATGACAACAAATGTGAAAATGGTAGAAAATCCATCATGGATACTTCCATGGAGTACTTAAAATTAGATTAGATCAAAAGATACAAAGTCATAATTTAGAGGAAAAGGGGAACTACATTGATAGATATCAAGAGAAGCTTATCCACCTATCAAAGATCTATCCTAAGAGATTCTGGAGGTGATTTTAGATTTCTAAAATGAGATTGTGGAGGTGACTTTTTATTTCTAAAGCTAAAGAAAATAATACAATCCTCCAAATGAATGGAATTTCTACTTCAAAAATGTATATGGATCGCTTATTATTGTGGACAACATTTCAAATGTGTGTATACATGATGAAGTGTTTTTTATAGAAAACTTAAAGTTTGGGGCTAAGAATCTTGTAAAGGGGAAGTCTAAGGACATTAAAGGTACACTACTGAAATATTGAAAATTTGAGAGCCTATCATCATCCATTGTATACCAAAACTCTTAAATTTAGCAGTTAATAGGGATTTTGTAAACCATAGACTCAAAGAATCATTATTCTTACCATTAAAGGTCGGGATAAAATTAATCTCTCTAATTATATGGTGACTATGTTTATCCCTATCTTACCCAAGATTTAAGTAAATATCTTGGAAAAAAAAGATAAGGATATGGCTTGAAAGTCATGGAAAAGAGTTGAAGGACAAGTTGGATTAGGGGATATCATTCGATTATGCACCATATTGTTCTATTTATGATCATTATGGAAGAATTTTGCAATAATAAAACCAAACTTGATGGTTGTTTCTTCAATTTTAGAAAAACATTTGATACTATACCCAGGACTAACCTTTGGAATATGTTAAAAGAGCTAAAAGTTCCTAATGAGCTAGGAACTAGTACTATACGGCTATATGAAAGTGTCATTCCCAAGTTTAGGAACATTGAGGGGTTTTGAAAAAAAATTAATTGTAATATACGAATCAAACAAGGATGTCCCTTATCCCTTACTCCCTTTGGTATTTACATTGATAAACTAGAATGTTGGTTTGAATAAGTTAGTTGTGCTATTTTGAATCTTGGTAGTATAGTCATCCTCCTTCTTCTATAACACTAAATGTCATATGTTTGTTGCATGCAATAAATTTATACTTGTCTTTAAGAATGTGATGCACTTTTTGTGCATCTGTATAATAAGTTAATGTTTGTTTTTTCAGGGTTATGCCAAAGGGATGGATATGGAGTCCAAATTTATGAATGCCCATACTTTAGCATACTTTGGTTGGGGCAATGGCCATGCTCTACTCTCCTAATGGTATTAGTGTTATTATGAACAATTTAATGGGTTACCATTATTTCCTCCTTGAGCCTCTCGCTCATGGTGGGAATCCCACCTTTTCATGGGAATCAACATCACATTAGAACCATCTTCCTCTTTGACTCTTTCTTGCAAAGGAAACAATGTATTCTTCTTACCATATTTCTCATGTGTACATTATTCCTTCTACTATCATGGATAACACTTCTATTATACTGCCATGGCCTTCCCAATAGAATATACTAGACATTCATGGGAATTATATCACATAATGTTTCATCCTTATACCTCTCAATATTAAATTACACTTTACACTATTTATTTACTAGATTTTGATGCCCTTTTTGCAACGTTGACACTTTATAAGGGGTGAGATTTCTTGTTCTTTTCAAATTAAGTTTCTTACCATCACTGTAGAAGGAATATTGTTTATACTACCACTATCAATTACAACCTTGCAACACTTATCTCTTAACTTACACATAGTCATGAACAAACTTGAATAAGCTTTTCCTTTAAGATGGTTCCTTAGCTTCTTTCTTTTATTTTATTAAGACTATTTTCATCAGTAAGAACTTTCCTCCCGCAGAAGTTTTGTAAGTATATTCACATTTTATTCTTTTGTTTCTTCCACATGGGAACTCCTTTAACCTACTAGAGCATTTTTTGGTCATTCAGGTGACATATGCCCAATTTTGCACATGTATAGCATCTAGGTTGGTAATCTCTACCTCTGCCTCTTAGAAAAATCCTCTACCTCTAAAATAACCTCCTTGACTTATTACTAGGAATTGTAATTTCTTCTATTAGAAGTTGGGATATTCATTTGTTGTGCTTTCCTTAATACATGACTTTTTCCCGACTCTCTTCTCACTCTATTTTGTATTGATCCTTTCTTTAGCCTTTAAAGCATCTTGGTTTAAAATATTCGTAAAGGGCCTTCAAAGGATTTATTATATTTTAATATACTAGTTGTGAACAAATTTGCTGGACTCTTTGTCCATGTTCCATTATTTTAGAGTACCTCAATTAGATTACCCCATTCACTAATAAAAAAATAATGATATGTTTTTAAATCATCGGGATATACTCACAATAGCCTAAGACCCCACGCTAAGTATCAATACACCACTATCACTCCTCATTCCCCATCTCTTATTTCTTTAATTAGGTGTAACTATTTCCATTTCATGTAAGGACTTTTAGGTCTATCGAAACCCTTAGTATATGGGAAACCCTTATACTGATTGAAGATTCTTTAAATGTGCTAACATGGCTATTCATACATACCTGAGTGTCCCATTTATATTGACAAATGTTAGCATTAATTATGAAATTATTTATCATGGAAGATTGATGCAGTGAGAACCTATCACATCTCACAACTGGTATTGTCCTTAAGATCTTGAGTGAGGAGCTTGAGGCATAAATATGTTCACGTGCCTGCGCATGGGAATGTAGGGTGGCATGGAATTCTTTATTCATGAAATCCTTATTTATTTATACAAAATTTTGATATTTTTAAAATAATATATTTTGTTTTGTTTAGTTATAATAGAATTCCTTTCTACATATATATAGAATTGTAATTTATTTTTTAAATATATGTAAAATGTGATTAAATAATTTATAAATACATAATTATAAATTAATGTTAAAAATGTTAAATAGTTTTTAATTGGTTTGAATTTATTTAAAGTTTTTTTTTTATCATTATTATTACTATAAATAGATGTATAGGATATAGTTTATTATGCACCTTTTGAATTTTCAAAAAGAATATGTGTTGATGACTTATAGTTTTTTTATGTGATTTTTGCAAAAGATCTCTCAACATTCATAACATGTGTTATTATCAAAATTAAAAATTTCATAGTCATATGAACTTTTAATTTTTCATGCGGGGGCATTATTTAGGACCATTTTTTTGTAAGCAAGAAAACTTTTATTATATTTTCAAAAGTTTACATAGAATACATCCATGGATAAACATGATTAGACTAAGTCTCAGATGTGTTCGTTTTGTGTGCAAAAAGATTCCTGACCTCAAGCATGTTTAGGAAGAACCATATTCCCTTAAGTGGAAAACCAGATGGTCTCCCTGAGAGTCCAGAGACCAATGTTTGACATAACAGGACCAAAGTGAAAAAAAAAAATGTAGAAAAAAAAATGTGGAATGAAACAATAAAAGACCACGAGAAAAATAGTAAAGTATAGGCTGAGAGAGCCTTTCTTGGAGATGATTAACGATCCTCGTCACGATGAGCGAGATACTGGAAGGGAGCATCATAGCCTTCAGGTAATGAAGGAGGTTGTTCCCCTTCAACAAATACACCACATATGTTGGTGTTGGCCTCCTACTGAGAGATATAACCCTTTGGATGGACTACATCCACAATCTTGTTGGCAGAAGTGAATTCCTTCTCCCCATGGCCATAAGAGTCGAGATTGTTTGGTTGCTAGTCCTTCTATTTTGGGACCCTAGATTTTTAGGGTTGGGAGGCTTGGTACCTCAATGAACTGAGTCTGCATTGTCCAAGTTGGCATGCAATTTATATGAAGGTAACAGAGGGGGAGGAGGAGGAAATTGAATTCCCACAACCTCTTTTAGGGCCATTGGAGTCAATTGAGTCTAGACTAGATAGAGATCTATGTCCATAATTCTACTTTCCACGACACATAGGACTTCCCCTTAATATCTAAGATGACAACCAAGCAAGTTCTTGACTACCTAGTAACCATTAGTAGTATTTTTGAGATCATGTGCATCCATTGTTGTGACCAAGTGCTTGATGTGCAATGGAAAATCCTCATCAAATTATTCCTTGCCTTGTCCATGCTAGGGATGGGGAGTTGATGGCATATCCCACGCCCTCCTCTTCTTGCACGCCCTCATTCATGGACCATAATTGTCAGGTAGGAAAATTATTTTCATTTAGCGTCGAGCTCCATGATCATCGTTTCTCTGCAAATGTAATGAAGGCCAACCATTTGCAAAGCATTTTGAATGTGAGAATGAATGTCCCTTGGTGGAATGATACCTTAGTTCATGTCCCGAGTAGGGTATGAGTGCCTTGCTGTCATCTATTCACCACCTTCACTTTTGCATTGAACGTTATCTGCATGACTAACAGAGGAGAGTCTTCACCCATCCCTCTACACTAATGTCCTTGATTGCAATAGCATGAGAAGCTTGGTGGGCACCAGAGTTTAAGAGGATACTCGAATTTGGGCTGCTGAAGTTATACAATATAGTTTCATGTTTCCCAATAAATAATTTTTTGTTAAAATTAGCGTACTGATCTTAAAACTTGATATCAAAATCTCATTAATATCCCCTATTGTTACTTGATATGTTCTTGACTATATAGGAACTATTTCAAGGCATTTTGGACCCACTTTTGACCTCAAGCTAGTTCTTGGGTAAGCAGGGCTCCCTCAACTATTGATAATAGGCAAGTTCTTATCAGTACTAAGAAGTGGTCTATTCTTTAAGCTCATAATGTTATATTCAAAATATAAAGGGATAATAAATAGGGTTAAGAATAAATGGCAGGAGGCACAAATAAAACATTTTAAACCTCTTAGATCAAAATTGTTGGGAATGGAATCCCCCTCGAGGCATGTTTTGGGCTTAAAGCCCATGTTTTGACCAAGTATTTTGTAAAAATCTCCGCAAAATGTGGCTGTGGGGCGTGAAATTATGATAGAGTCACAGGGTTGTCCACCCTAGTTTTGTAATGTAATGTCAGCTGGTTAGACCTACCCTTGGTCTGCGGACCGTGGGATTGTATAACTAGAGCGAGGTTCTTAGTAGTTAACGAATAGAATGTAATTGAATGGAATGAAAAGAAGGATAAGTCTAAGCGACTGAGTCGTAGGCTAAAGTGTATATTTTGTGACGTAGAGTAGGAGAAGGCTTTGCAGTTGAGTGCGCAGAGGCCTAGTAGTCTGCAGCTGAGTGCGCGGGCCCCTACAGCTGAGTGTGTAGGGCAGAGTCGAGTCTGTAATCGAAGAAGGAATTAATAAAGAGAAGTTTTGGTATAATTTTGTGTATTTGTTCTTGGGTTAATGCATAATTGATATAATATAAAATTATACTATTTATTTATTGCGCGCACCTGTATGAATGGTTTATGTTGTTAAGTATAACTTAGAGCACTCAAGCAGACCAAGCTAATTAACTAACATTGGAATACAAGTAATACCTAAGGTAATAATGCAGAGCGCGACATTCAGCCCTTGGGTAGGACTGCACTAAAGTAGTATATCAGGCTATGAGGTATGAGAAAGTGCGCGAGGCAACCTGTGTGCAGGGTCAAACCGCGGAGCAGTAGAACTCATCAGACATCCCTAGGGTGCAGAAACCTGGTTCTAGCACCCTCCCATACTACTTCGGGTGAGACCTCAGTCCGCATTCCGTGGATTGTTGCCGAAAGGGCCAGTAGTACCAGGATTTGTTTGGCTAATTAACACTGAACCTGGGTCATGCCCCAACAAGCTAACAAATGGTTCCATTTCTAGTACCAGGATCTGCATAGAGATGTATGATGTCATATCACTGGAATTCAACAAAGAAGGGAATTGAAGATTAGTTGGACAGAAAAATTCACGAGTTCATGGTGCAGGAAAACAGGAATCTGCAACTATCAAAGGAAGAGTGGCTAGATTGCTACTTGTATACAGAGATCCATGAAATTTTCTTTGCATCCTTCCCCACTGATTTGTATGAGTGGATTGCGAAGCTAGCAGATAGTCAAGGAAGGCGTAGGCTTAACAAACCTATTGTGTGGACTCTAGAATTGTTGTGCAAACTAGAATCATCAGAAGATAATATTGCACACTGTGGATCACTAGCTCGATCAAATTATAGGTGGATTTATCACCGAGTTCGCGGTAGATACTTCAGTCAGCTATAGCGAGGTAGAACGAAGCTTCCTAAAAGGGCCACAAGGTAAGTACATTAGATCTTTGAACACTTGGATTAAAATTCTACTGTGTGAAAAGTAAGTTATGTGGATAAATTTATGTTTGGGGCTACATGGAGTGGGAGGATCTATAGAAATGAAGGTAGCAGAGACCTAGAAACTAGACCCTTGATTTCACCTCTGCGAGAAAGCGAGGAAAAGCTCGTAAAGGTTTCACCCAGAAGTGCGATCAACTTGATAAAGCAGTGAATTCTGTGCATACCGATCCCACCTACACCACCGCCAATTCACCATGTTCAACCCCATCTTCACCGACACCACCTCCACCACCACCACAGTTCAATATGGTAAGCGCGATAAAGTTGCCAGTGTTCAAGGGAGTAGGAAATGAAGATCTGGACCAGTTTTGGTTGGTGATAAAGGTTGTATGTGAAGCACAGGGAATCACATGTGACAACATAAAGAAAGGAATGCTGGTTAGTGATCTGTAGGATCGTGCACTAACTTGGTATATTAAGAATTCTAATGACAATCTGAACGCAGGGATTGCGGATATCCGAGCTGTGATGGACAAAGAATTTAGTAGGCCAAAATCATAGACACAGTCGATCATTGGATTTAAGGAAATCACAATGCTTCCAGGCGAGACCCCCTGGGAGCTGGATTAGAGACTAAAGAGTAAAATCTGAGAAGCTAATATGACCTTGACAGATGGGCAACACCACGCATGGTTTGTAACATCGCTAAAAACGCATCTAAGGACCATGTTGTTGCAACAAAAGCTAATCACTCAGGGCGAGGCCTTGGAGATGGCAATGAGATTGCATGAAACCCCGATATAGGATCCTAACCTGGGATTTCAACAGATCCACGCGCAGTTACAAAACTTGTGCCTTGAGATGTAGATCTTGAAACAAGACAGGCCAGCTCGCCTTGAAGTGCGTGAGGAAGTGTGGTGCATAAAATGGAAAGGCCAGGGACATGACAAGGACCATTGTCCAGTGTTCACGAATTAGATGGCGGGAGGAGGACCAATGCTAATGAGGCCAGAGACACAAGTATACGCAGAATGCCCAGCACTTGTTCTATAATTTTTGCAGGTCAGTAGGCGACGATGAGTGCACCTGTAGAAGTTATGAAATGATGATGGATCAGACTCCTACCTACAAAGTTCAAACTAAAACTCGGGCCCTCGATCAAAATGCAGGAATGACGCACACTGGACTTCAGGGGAACGGATGAGGCCGAGGATGAATGGGACCGGGAAGGGGTCACGGATAGCTGATATGTTACAATTGCGGAGGGCCAGGGCATTATGCCCGTGGTTGTACAAATCCAATGAGACCATCATGCTTATATTGTACACAGTTTGATCACGAGATGGAGGACTGTCCCACACTGATAGCAAGGTTGCATGATAAAGAAGCACTCCAACCTCCGTTGATTTAGAACTTGCAAATGGTGAGGTTTGAGTCACGTGAGGAAGACCCGAATGTAAATATCGTGCTCTAGAGTGGTATCTCAATAGGAGATGAGAAAGACAAGTAGCCCAGAGAGAGTTCCTAGGATAGGAGAACCAAAATTTGATTTGGAGCGTGCTAAGGAGACATTCATGGAAGCTAAGAAGAGCATTGCGGATGCCTCCACTTCACGAAGTAAAGACAGGATGGAACCAGAAATGGACCCATCAATGCTCACTACCTTCTTAGGGACATGCATGAAGCTGTTGCATGATAGCAAGGCTATGAAAGGACTACAAGAACTCATCATTAGATGTGCTAGGACTATGCCAGGAAAGCGGCGCGTACTATGGAAGCTCGGGAAGAACACGATGCGAACAAGAAGGGATATGAGATTGACTGTGCAGATCGGGGAATATGAAATGGATCAAGTGATTCTGGATCTACGGTCAGACGTGAATGTCTTGCCAAAGCAGACATGGGAGCACATGGGCAGGCCTACACTGCAATGGTCACCTATCCAACTGCGAATGGCGAACCAGCAAAATATCCTACCTATGGGGAGATTGCACGGAATCACAGTGGATATCGAAGGAGCGAGTGCAATTGCAGATTTTGAAGTTATAGAGATTGTTGATGACAGAAATCCCTATCCTGTGCTATTGGGAACAGATTGGGCCACTGACATGAATGGAGTGATAAATGTAAAGAAGCACAAGATGATTTTTGAGAAAAATTCATTGCCCGTAGTGTTACCGTTAGACCCTGAAGAAGGATTGCGCTACATAAAGCCAATGCATGACTATGGCAATGACGATGATCTAGATTATATCTACAAGACAACTACACGAGAGTAGGACTGGGTAAATCCAACCACAGATGGCAGAATCTCTTGGGGGTGTGAAATATCCAGCACCTTAGATTCAGATGAGGAAATAGAATGATGGTAGAACTGGTTACACGAGGTAACCACGCTCAACTGTAACATGATGATAAGGTCATTACGCTATGTGACAATAGAGGTAAGAGATTTTCCTATGTATGACGAGTTGAGCAAGGTTGATGATTGCCTGAACAAATTTGAAAAGGAAGTACCAGAACAAAACCTTTTTGATGCTCTGAAATGGGTACTGCATGCTATGCCCGCAAGATGGTGGGGTACGCACCAAAGGATTTTTGAAAACTAGTGCGAATGCAGAAGGATGATGCGCATGTGGTTTGGAAAGCTTCAGAAATGAATGGATGCCGAGTATGCCAGACGAAATAGCTCATGTGCCCACCTTTCCATATGGGTACAGGCGTATGTTGCGCAACATACATGAAGGCACGCCATCCTCGCGATAGGAAACACAACCAATAAGTAGGAGCGGGTAAGGAAATGGTGCGAAAAACCCCTCTGTTTGGAACCAGGAAGTATGGTAAGACCAAGCGCGCGGAAGCATATTCACGCAGAGGCTTTTGGTAAAGTACACGAAGCTCTGAACATGGTCCACCATGTGAAACGAGATGATTGGGACCTGCGCATACCAACAGTTCTCTGGGCATATAGGACCATGTGCACAATCGTAACCACGCGGGAACCTCCAAAGCTGAAGTATGATAAGAAGGTTGTAATTCCTAGGAAGCATGACAAGTCTAGTCCGCGCATAGTAGCACCAATAGATACGATGGTTCACAGAGTTTGGAAAAAAGGAACCACACAACTGTAAGAAGCAGCACGCATGGGACTTGAGGAAGAAATCCAATGGGGAAACCTTAGGCTCTATGACCTGGAAAAAGAAAGGGTACGGTTATGAAATAAAAGAACTCTGGCGGACGCAGAAGTCAAGAAGATGGAGGACGAAATAAATAAATATTTCCTTGGAAAAAAGACCAGAATGGTAAGGTAGGGTGCATACAATCAGGATGACAGGGTTAAGGCCTATTTCCATGAATTGATCAGTTCGATGCCTTGGCTTGGACTGCATATTTCTAACCATAGAGACCAGAGTAGCGCGTTGCAAATAATAAAGTGCGTGATGCCGACCATAACAATAAAAGGTGTGGATTGCCCAAGAAATATGATGAACGATAGGATGGAACTATTCATGGGTGGTGCGACCACTTGACTAGCCGAGGGGAGGATAGTCTTAACATTCCAGGCAGTTGGAAGGGAGCATGGGACTATAAAATATTATGCCTCGGAGCTGTGGGATAATGAAGGTGCGAGCAGAAGAAAAGAGTCACAAGGTCCGTGACCATGCATGGGGAGCTGCGCTGCTGCGCAGGTTAGCCAGAAAGTGACTGTTAAAGTCAGTATTCATGATGGAATGCTCGAATTGAGGCCAAATGGAGTGGGCAGCAGGCATTTAAGATGTGATTTATGGGCAGAATTTGGGAAAATCTATTGCCAAAGTAGCATTAATCAGTATAACAAAACCCTATGATTAGCATCCCTTTTTGCTTCCTTTTTTGTGTCTAGAGCCCATTTTTGGTGCTATTTGTGTCCATTTATCAAATATGGTGCAAAAATTGATGCAAAGTTTGCACCAATTTTTGCACCAAGTCTTACATCAATTTTAGCACCAGTTATTGTAATAGGGTTTGCACCAGATTTTACACGAAGTTTTACGCCAAGTTTTATGCCAAGTTTTGTGCCATCCTTTGCACCATGTTTTGCATCAAGTTTGGCACCTAATTTTGTTTCACCAAATTTTGCATCCTCTATTGCATCCACTTTTTTCGCCTACACTTGCATCAATTTTTGCATCATCTCTTGCATCCTCTTTTGCATCATTTTTTAAATCAATTTTTGCATCCATTTTTTGCATATTTTTGCATCCTCTTTGTGCCAAGTTTTTCATCAAGGTTTGTGTCTAGTTTTGCATCTATTTTTTCATCTACTTTTGTTGCATTGAATTTTACATCTTGTTTTGCATCCATATTTACATCCTCTTTTTCATCTGTTATTGTGTCCAATATTGCATCCATTTTTCTTGTGCCATAATTTGCACCTAGTTTGACACCTCCCTTTGCACCCTTTTTTGTTTCTAAATTTGCATCCACGATTTCATCCTCATATACATCTAGGTTTTCATTGACTTTTACATCTATTTTTGCATCCCTTTTTATATCCACTTTTGCATCAAGATTTTCATAAGGTTTTGTGTCTGATATTGTATCTACTTTTGCATCCTATTTTACATCCATTGTTGTACCCATGTTTACACCTACTTTTACATCCATTTTTGCATCTTATTCTGCATCTTCATTTGCTTATTTTTTTCATATATCATTACATCCACTTTTGTTGTGACACAATTTGTGTCATGTTTTGTACTCACTGTTGTACCCACTTTTGCTTCCAATTTTTCATCCATCTTCGCATCCTCTTTTGCATAAAATATTGCATCTATTTTTTCATCCACTTTTGTGTTGGGTTTTGCATCTCATTTTGTATCTTCTTTTGCATGTACTTCCATTGATCCAGTTTTGTTTCTCCTGTTGCACCCGTGTTTGCATCCACTTTTACATCCCTTATAGCATCTTGTCTTGCACCTATGTTTGCATCTTTCTTTTGTGTCTATTATTACATCCACTTTCTCATCCACTTTTATTGTGCTATGATTTGTGCCATATCTTATGCCTATCATTGCAACCCACATTTTCTTCCACTATTGCATCCACATTTGCATACTCTTTTGTGTCCAAGTTTGCATCAAATATTTTTTTATGTTTTTTGCATCCCATTTTGAATCTACTTTTACATCCACTTTTGATTCATCCAATTTTGCAACTAATTTTGTGTCCACTATTGCACCCATGTTTGGCTCATGTTTACATCCCTTTTTGCATCCAAGCTTTCCTCCTTTTTGCATTCAAGTTGTTTCTTTTCTTTTTCTACATTCATTGTTGTATCCACATTTGTTTCACCACAATTCATGCGATGTTTTATGCTTACTATTGTTCCCATGTTTTCTTCCACTTTTTCATCCATGTTTGAATCCTATTTTGTGTTCAAGTTTTCATCAACTATTGCATCTACTTTTTCATCCACTTTTGTGTCAATTTTTCTGTGTTGTTTTGCATCTACTTATGTTGTGTCCACTCTTCATCCAATTTTATGTCTATTTTTAACCCCATTTTTTTTGTTCACTTTTGCATCCTTTTTTCAACGCACATCATATTTTTTGCATTGATGATATTTCTTATGACATTGAAAATTATGAAAAACTAATGAAAATGTCAATAATTATGACGATGATGATAATGAAGATGATGACGATGACATGAATTGCGATTCTTATGATAATGATGATAAAGATGATGGGGTTTATAATGACAATGATGATGACGATGCTAAAATGACCTTGGACATTATTCCCAATTTTCAAATGTTGTCATGGTCATAATCATAAAACTTATCTTTGGCGTCATCTTCCAAGTCATCATCATCTGATCATCGTTATCGTTATTTTCATCTTGGTCATCATCAACAACAATAATGACATGAATGATGATTGTGATGTTCATGATGAAGACGACAAGAATTATGATAAAAATTATATTAGTTATGATGATGGGGATGATGACAATTATAATGATGATGATAATGGTAATCATGATGATGATCATCAATCATCTCTAAAAAATAAAGTTTTTATTTCTCTTGCATATATCATGTGTCCTAACAGCCCTTTTCAAGCACTCGTAACATTTTTTTGGGTTGATTATATTGCTTACAATACCTATAATTATGAACAATTGACGACAATGTCCATAATCATGATGATGATGATGATGAAGACATGAATGGTGATTATGATGATAATGAAATGATGATAATAATGATGACGATCCTGGTGGTGATGATGGTGATAATGAAGATGATGACCCTCCCTCTAAACTAGGGAGGTTCTCATAATGAGACAAAAAATTACTCTCAAGTTGAAATATGCATATAAGAAGGGATCTAGATTGATAAGCATCAATGATTATTTACATCATCATAGCCAACATTGTCAAAATAGCAAGGCCTTGACTAATAAGTTTATCTCTCCATTAGATTAGAGCACAATTTTGGGAGGCATAAATTTGGACACCACTACCTCTCTAGGCACTTACCCCACCAGGTATGTCCTCACATGATCATTTCCTAATCCACTATCATAATGTTTGGCACCAGGAAATGTCAATCGTCATGACTATTCTTGTACTTGACTTATGGTAGTTAGTCCTAGTCAAAGTACAAATTCTCAAATAATATTGGTCCCAAATGTTTATCCAATCCACCATTCTCCCTACTGGTGTATTTACTAGGTTTACGAGTGTTATTCTTGGCCATAGTACATGACAGATGGATAATATGGTGTCTACCATCACTCCCGCTCAACTAGAGAGGAGACATCCACAAGCATAAGATTTTCTCAAGAATACCCATCATTTTCATAGAGAATAACATCATTAATTTGTTTTCATTGCATGATGCCTTTATGATTAAGCATTCATAGATTTGTGGCAAAATATTTCCCCTTTTGTCAATTTCATGAAATAAAATAAAAAAGTGAAAGCCAAAATCATTAAAGATACACTATAATGATTTATCTAAGTCTAAAATCTAAGGTTGAGGTGAAAATTCATGTAAATGCTATATCTATGAGTTGTGCCAAACTTATGAAAACCTTATTCCCTAAGTCCTATATATAAGAAAAAGAAAAAGAAAGAAAAATAAGGCTCAATGAATGGTAACTCATGTATTCACTCCCTCTTTGGAAAATATATGAATATATACACTCCTAGTCACACTTAATCACATGTTTGTGATGGTTAAATCATGAAGTCCTCTTTTCCCCTTGCTTTTTTTCACTTCATCATTTAAGCACCTAATTGAGGATCTAGGGAATGTTTGTAGACTAAGGGTTTCATGTCTACTCTTGGTTTACTTATGTCACACTACTGTCAATTTATGTGACGGAGTGAAATACATAAGTTTGTGGAGTTATTAGAACAGTGTATTAAGTTAGTCACCACACACACATGTGTTACATGTCATTGATCCACATGTGTGGGTTGGAGACTCATTTCTTGACAACTTTAATGGAGACTACTTTATGGCTTTAATGGTGTAGCTTACAAAATATATTGTCAAACATTGTGATTCATCCTTTCTTTTCCTCGAGACACTTGATAATATTGAAGTCACTACCAATAATCCATGGAGATGGGGAGTATAAATTACTTGTGCTAGAAATAGAATTGAGAAATAGAGGTTTTCCATTTGCGATATTGGAGTCATAGACATTGGATACATGGTAATAGTCCTCGATGTCAATTAACTAAAATTTTATTGTCATAATGCGAAAAGAGGTAAACATATTGGTAATCTTGATGTCTTGATCATTTCAAATAATAACCATTCCACCCAAGTATCTCTAAGCATCAATAACTACTACTTGTGAATTCCTCCCCCATTTGCTAATTATATGAGGTACAACCTCACTTAATATTTTTGTTTCTTATATCAACATTATTGATGGGTGCTTTGTGTACCATTTTTCTTTTAGGAATGTTTGTTTTCATTTACTATTGAGGCCTCTCATGTTCCATGAGACTATTTTCATTGAGAATTTACATGGAAAGGAAGTGTAATGTGACTAAAAAAAACATCTCTCAAGATTTAAGTGCTTGGAAAATTCCACTTCATGACTCTTATATTTCCTTAACCTGGGACCGAATGGTGAACTTGATGGCATTAAGGGAACTTGACCAATGAAAATCTAAAAAAGAGGTGACTTTTGACTTTATCACATACAATTTAATATACCAAAAAAATATCCGTAACAATTTCATCAATCAATGAATCATTAAAAAAAAATATCCAAAACAATTTCATCAAGCAATGAATCATTGCATTATAAAATACGATCTATAAACTTTTTGGGAATGTTTTGCTAAACCATGCTAAAAAACATACATATTTAATATTAATATTTAACAATAATATGGACAATAACACATTTTGATAAATTAAATAAAAAATTATCAAGCCTAAAAATATCACTAACCAAAAACTATAAAGCATGCAACTAATGGAAGTGACCACTCAAGGCCGCCATAAGACAATTAATCTATTAAGACCAAGATTAATGGGGATAAAGATCTACAAAGGACAAAGACAAACCAATTTTAACTTTGTTGTTTTATTAGGTTCAAGATGAACATTTCAATATATAATGAAGAACATAATTAGTTTTATTGCATTAAGAAAACCCAGGCACATTCTATAACTTAGCAAGGAAGAGATGTATAATACCCATCTCAGTGACACAACACATGGAATTAAGTTACTTTATTTATATTTAATTTAAACTCATATCATAAAATCACAAATTTAGCATGAATGAAATGTTTAAAATCCATTTTTATAAAAACAAAATATGAATTTTCTTATAGAAAAAATTACTAAAAAATAAATATATCTTTTTAGAAAATAAAAACAATACTAAAACTAAATATATATTACAAAAAAAAAAACATAAGTAAACTAGAATTTGAATTTGACACTCTTGTTCACTTTAGGAAACTCATATGGTGGAATGTGATTTCTTTATCCTCATCTTTAGATTTTTCCTAAAAAAGAAAACCATACAAAAGTTGGAAAGAGCCATAAAGCATGGGGAAGCTTTTTCCTAAGCAAAAAAGCATCCAAAAAGTGGAAAAGGCCATTTTTATATGAGGAAACATTATTCACCCAAAATATTTTGCCCAAATTGAACTAATGAGGAATTTGGGAAATCTTCATAACCTTCACTTTCCTATATATTGGAGGCTTGGCCATTGACAAAATGATAGGAATCATTGTATTCTCATGTTGCCGAGATCTATCTTGAGAGGGAGAGTTTTGGAGTTAGGAGTTGGGGGAGGTGTTGTTGCAACTACATCACATTGTTGTAACTTTCCTCTAACTTCTTTATTAATATAGATCAGTTTTTCTTCCTTCCATATGTTTCTATTCATTCTTTACTTATTCTATTTAACTAATGAATGTATAGGATTTTCGTTTATATTTATTTATTCGATAATATTTATATGTTTCTAATAGTTCCGATTATCAAGATATTATGTTGTGAAGGTTTCTTTATTCTCTCTCTTATGTGTAGGACCAAGATTTGGAGCTAGCTAGGAGCGCTTCCTAGCTATATTAAAAACTCCAAGAAGACCTACATGCGAGGACTCACAATAATTCCTTCTATTTTTCTTAATCTATACTCTACATCTTGATCTACTAAGAATCCTGAGCCTTAGACCAACCTTTCTCTTAATTGCTCTATCCTAGGCTTCTGGGATAAACTGAGAGGGTTTTATGTTCATCTAGCTGTGCATTAAATCCTACAGCAAAATGATATTTAGAAACTTTAATATATTTCACTATGTAAATGAAATTAGTAAAGTGAACCCATAGAGGGAATCATAAATGGAAATAAAAGTAAAACTTTAAACAAGAAGCCAAAAGTGGATGTAACCATGGATACAAAATTGGGAGTAGAATTGGGTGTTAAATTAGCCATCAAAACAAGATGCAAACAATGACACAAAAAGGGTTTTAAAGTAAAATTGAAAAAGGGTGCAACAATAGACACAAAGAATGGAACAAAATAGGGCATATGAAACGATACCAAATTGAACACAAATGAGGATGCAAAAATGGACACCAAAATGAGGATGCAAGGAATGGTGTAAAATTAGGATGCAAAATTGGGTGCAAAAAGGATGTAAGAAAAGACACAAAACAAGATGAAAAATGGGACTAAAAAAGGGTGAAACCAAGGATGTCAAAAATGATGCATAACTAGATGAAAATTCAAACTAAAATCTAGGTGAAAAATGAGATGCAAATTTGGATGCCAAAAAGGATGCAAAATTAGATACCAAAAAGGATGCAAAATTAGACACAAAAGAAAAAAAAATGGTGCAAACATGGGCATTAAAATGGCTGAAATTTGGATGCAAATTGATATGCAACATTGGATGTAAAATGAGGTACAACAAATCATTCAAAACTTGGTGCAAAAACACATGCAAAAGTATACGAAAAAATGGCTCAAAATTGAATGTAACAATAGACACAAAATGGGATGCAAAGGTGGATGCAACACATGGTTCAACATAGGATGCAAATTTAGATGCTCAAAAGGATGCAAAATTGGATGCAATAAATGGTGTTAAAAATGATGCTATATTGGATGCAACAAATGATGCAAAATTAGATGCAAAATATGGTGCAAAATATGATGCAAAAGGAGGAGATAAATAAAATGCAA
Source organism: Pinus taeda (assembly GCA_000404065.3). NCBI lineage: Eukaryota > Viridiplantae > Streptophyta > Pinopsida > Pinales > Pinaceae > Pinus > Pinus taeda. Next base: position 118,505 of record APFE030891033.1, read on the forward strand.
AAGTGGATGAAAACAATGGTGCAAAAATGCATGCAAAATTTGGCACTAAATCAGATTCAATATATGGTGCCAAATTGGATGGAAAAAATGGTGTTAAAAAAGGCAAAAAAACTGGCGCAAAAATAGATGTAAAAATAATTACAAAGTTAGAAGCAAAAAATGGCATAAGACTAGATGCAAAAATTGGCACAAACTGGATGTAAAAAAAGGCACTAAAATAGATGCCAAATATGGTGTAAAACCCGATGCAAATTATGACACAAAGCTAGAAGTAAAGAATCCCACAAAAGAGGAAGCAAAAAATGATGCAAAAATAGATGCAAAAAATGGCACAAAACTAGAAGCAAAACCTGTTGTAAAACGAAATGAAAATCTTGGTGCAAAATATGATGCAAAAAATGATGGAAAATTTGGCGTAAAAAAAGATGCAAAATTTGGTGCAAAAAAGGATGCTTTAAAAATTGTACAATAGAGCCAGATTTAGCGCCAGTCTGCTCATCCCAATTGAGAAAAAAATGCACTAAAATCTGGTACTAAATCTAGCGCAAGTTGCATTTTTTGTTGTAGTGAATGTTCCTATTATTGAGTAGGTGAATAAGGTCTAGTGGTAATCGAAACATATTCCCACATCTTGACTAGGGGCCCAAGCTAATGCAAACATATGTGCCTTCCATGCTAGTCCATTTCTGATAGTAGGAAAAATGTATAATATCGCTCGCCAGACCATGGATATCCTAGATCGCTACCAAATGGGAAAACATATCCAATCCATAAGCTGATGGGGCCAAATATATTTATGATAGATAACATCAGTCCAGATGCTTTTAGAGATGAGAATAGTCCAACCCATCTTGGCAGCAAGTGCATGTGCGAAGGCGAATAAGTCCTTCAGGCCCTAACCACCCCATTTCTTTGGTATAGCAATATGATTCCATCCCACCCAGGAAAATGGCTTGCCCTTCTTATAACTATTCCAAAGGAATCTGTAGCGTATCCTTTGTATCCAGGATAAGATTCCTTTTTGAATCCAAGCCAGAGACATCCAGTAAATATGTGTAGCCTCTAAGAATGATTTAATGAGCACTAATCGGCTAGCTCTGGAGAGGAATCTGTGGTTCCAATTGAGTAATAATTTTTTGATCTTGACCACAAGCCAAATCTAGTCGAAAATCTTGTAGCAATGTGGTTTGATCCAGAAACCCAGATATTTGAGTCCAACCTCTAGGTGATGGCTCTTAAAAGGAAATTTTTGTTGTGCAACCCTTGCTTCATATGGAGTACAATCAGAGAGAGTAATAGTGGATTTTAAATGGTTTTCTTCCATACCTGTGGCCTTGGTGAAGAGCATGAGAATATTAAAAAAGGTGGAAGTATCCCTTATACTTCCATTAAGGAAAATGATCACATCATCTACAAAGAGTAGGTGAGTGAGGAAGCATTGATCAGATATTTTGATTCCCTGTAATCGCCCATCCTGCTTGGCATATGAAATGATTCTGTTGAGGCCTGCCATTATGATAAGAAAGAGGAGAGGTGAGAGAGGGCAGCCTTGTCTTAGAGCACGTTCAACATGAAAGAAGTATGATGGAGAGGCATTAATCAAGAAACTAAAGGAGGCCGAGGTGATGCAACACGTAATCCAATCAAGGAAGGGAAGAGGAAACCCATATTGGTGAGAATCATTTTAATATAGAGCCAACTGACTCAGTCGAAATCTTTAGCGAGGTCAATTTTGAGAATGGCCCGCTTGAGTTTTTTAGTTTTCATGGAATGAAGGGCTTCCTGAGCTGAGAAAATAGCCCCATGGATTTGTCTGTTATGAAGGAAAGCAAATGGTTCAGGGGATATGTGATAGGATAGAATGAGTCTGAGGCGATTGGCTATGATCTTGGCGATGATCTTGTAGAGGCAGTTACAAACTGAAATGGGTAAAAAATTGTTGAACGATGAGGGGGAGTCATATTTGGGAATAAGGGCAATGAAAGTGGAATTAATGGCTTCATACATGCGCCCAGATGTCCTGCATCCATCCACCAATTTGGGAAGATCCTATCCAATAGTCTCATGAAAGGCAAGATAGAACTCAATAGTCCATCCATCAGGCCCTGGACTCTTATCTTTTTAAAATCTTTTTAAAGTGCTTTCCAATTCACCCATTGTAACAGGGGAGATGAGCTCCTAAGCCTCATCTAGGTCAACAAACCGAGGGAAATGTCTTGCTATCTGAATAATATCAGTGAGTGTGGCACTGGGATGAGCCTTGAATAGTTTTTGGAAGTGAGAGTTGCCTAGATGAGACAGTTGATTAAAAGAGGTTGCCAAACTCTCGTCCTCCATAGGCATGTGCCAGATAGTGTTTCTGACTATCCTTCCCTTTGCAAAGTTGTGGAAAAACTTTGTATTATCATCCCCAACTTGCAACCATATAGCGCGACTCTGGAGGCGCCAGGTTTCTTCCCTCTCTTTTAAAATTTTGGAATGTTTCTCTTCCAATTCAATGAGGTGGGACTTTGCCTCCATAGATGTAAACCCCCATCCCTGTTCGTCCAAAACATTGGCTAGAGTTTGTTCGATGGATCTAAGAGACTATTCATCCTAGTCTCTTTTATCCTTGGCCCATTTAATAGATAATCACTTGAGAAGGCCAGTAACTGTTGACCAAGTGAATGTATGAGGTGTATTTTAGCCAAGAGGAGTTGAATTTGTAAGGTTCCCTTGGCTTCTGAAAAGGGCTAAAGATCTCCATGAAGATGGGGGAGAAGTCTGATATACCTCCAGAACCAACCCATTGTTTGTAAAGTGATAATCTTCTTAGAAGTGTATCCTTTATGAGGAAGTGATCCAAACGCCTGGCTAGGGCAGCCTCCCCAATTCTGCGATTGTGCCAAGTGGGCTGGGATTTTACCATAGGAATATCAGTCAAGTGATGTTTTTCTAGGAGCTGCTCCATAATGTCAGATAAGGAGTCTACCTGTGCATTACTTCCCCAGGATTCCCCAAAGCCAATGGAGAAGTTCAAATCTCCTTCCAGAATGATATTATCAGAGTAGATAATGGAAAGATTTAGGAGGTGATTCCAAAAGGCCTCTCTACTATGATAAGGGCCATAAATATTGACAATCTTGAGATCCATGCCCAGGTCCGAGGAGAAAATGTCCACGCCGATAAGTCTAGTGCCACCCCAGGAGGTCTTGGGATGTATACTGTGAGGATTAATACCTGGGGCCAGCCCACCTGATCCCCCCATCACATCAATGGACTGGAAAGTCCATCCCGGTTTCAATGATTGAAGAATGAGAATAATTTGATCATCCAACCCAAGGGTTTCTTGCAGAAAAATAATTTCAACAGGCTCGGATTCAAATAATCATCTGAGGGCTAGTTTTTTGGGAGGGCTAGCCAGACCTCGACAGTTAAATGAAAGCCACTTCATGGGGGAGACAGAGGGAGGGTAGTTTATGTTCTAAGTACCCAATCGAGAGAGGATTGTCTTCCCAAAACCACTTCAACCCAAGCTTGAAGGATGGCCTTTGAAAGATGAGATTTACGTCCCTTGGAGGATTTGGGAGCACAGGAAGGGGAAATCAGACCTAGCCCATAGTTCATAATGGTCTCTAGAGGGTGGGATGAATGGGGACAGAGGTTGTAGGGGTGCATGTGTCCATAGATGATCGAATAAGAAACAAGAGGGGGAGAGTGCTCCAGGTCAGGGATAGAGGGTGGAGTAGTAGAATTAACTGGAAGATGGGAGACAAGGGAGAAAGGGATGGAGTGAGGAAAAAAATCTGGTACAAATGCAAATGCAAAATGAAAATGATGTGCAGAAAATGAAAAAGAAGATGCAGAAACAGAGCAAGGGTGAGGATCGAGCAGCCTCAGCAACAACCCTTGATCTTGTCATTGGCGGGGGGGGCTCAAGGATGGCATCTAAGACGGCACTCCCTTCTTTGGCAAAGGAGAATTTGCTGGAGGAGTCTGCTCAGGAATGGTTGTTGATGCCCTAGCCGCAATGCCTTTTGCTTCTTTAGTTGGGGGGGAAGCCTTACAAACCAATGGACATTCCTTCTTGAGGTTCCCAACCTTATGGCACCTACAAAATCTAAACGACACTCCTTCGTAGTCCATTATTTGTATCCTGGTGAAATTCTTCCACTGTGGTGTAACTTTTTCCTCCAATCCTTCTCTAGTATCCAAATAGACCAATATGTGAGCCAGCGATCGGTTTTCGGATTTGATGTATGATTTGTTGTAGTCCAGATAGGTGTTGAGTGCATTGCCAATGCGAATGAATATATCTTTGGACCAAAAGTGTAGGGGAAGGCCAGGAAGCCTAACCCATTGTGGTCTAGCTCTAATTTGTTCTCGCTCTTGATCAAAGAGCGGGCTTCAGCACTTTAGCATGACCGACACCATCTTGATGTGCCAATACCTAGTAAGTGCCCAATTAGTGTATTCGTCTTGCTGAAAATGGAGTGTGAACCATCCTCAAGCCAACATTTGCACCTCTAGGAGGTCCTTGAATATGTTTCCCCAAATCTTCTTGACCTAGAGTTTGAGCCTCTTAGTAGAATAGGCACGGCCCCGAACCCGACCAACAAGAACCCTACCAGCTATGTCAACAACTTCCCCCACGTTAATCCCTTCCCCAAATTTAAGGGGCATGTCCTTACTCGTGGCCTTCACACACTCGATTTTTCACTTCCCTGATCGTGGCGGAGTTAGATGATCCTGCAAGGGGTCCGAAGAGCTCTAGAGCTCTTGTTGGGACTGTTGAGCTGAGTGCCTGACTTTGATGACTGGGGTTTCAAAACAGCCAGAGGGGGTGGATGAGGATCTTAGCACTGCAACAAGAGTGGTAGGAGAATAGGACGTAGGCGAGATGAGTCTAGACATTGATTCGAAACTTGTAGAGGAGGGAAGCACGAAGGGAGTCAGATGTACCAAATTCTCGGATGGCAATGGCTCAAAAGGGGGGGGATGAGGATGTGTAGGAGGTTAGCAGATGGAGGGTTGCTGGTGAGAGGGGAGGGCAGTCGAGGTCTGGGGAGTCAACGGAAAGAGCGGCGAAGGGGAGACTAGAAGTAGATGGACCGGGGAGTTAAACAGCAGGGGGGGGGGGAACAGAGATGAGTGCAACATACAGGTCCTGATAACCAGCAGGCGAGGAAACTGGTGTAGGGTTAGGGATTCGCTAGATAGAAGCATAGGGGTTAGGGTCGGCATAGTAGTCCACTTCTTCGAGCTCCATGTCCAACATCCTGCAGCAAACCTAACAGTAATGGAAGGCAACAAGCGACAATGGAAACCACGAAAAGCATCCAACCATTAACGATGAGGACGACAGTGCAAAACAACAGGTCTTGTGTGAATTACTACATACAATTAAACCCTAGCCATATTCTTTGTTCGGAGAAGCCGCAGGTGCGAGTGTACCTATCCGTTTACCCCAACCACGGACTTCATAAATGTTTATTGGATCTCTTGTTTAATTCATCTTTCATTTATCCTTATTAACAACAACAAAAGTAAACAAACTTAACAACAAAAAAATTATCGTGATAACACTATTCAACAAAATTAAACCTAATAGCATCATGCACACACTCTGATTGTATGTCTCTAACAGTTGATGAGTAGAATGAATGTTTCAAATGCAACTCAATAAGGGTTGAGGTTGTTTTATAGTTTCTTTTATGTTGAATTTGGTAGGTAGGGAAGATTGGCATGGAGTCCCATCTCCCAAATTCAAATGTGTGTTTTGGATTGATTTGTACATCATCTAGTGGTTGATAAACTTTCATGGTTGATCCTTGTGCTTTCCTGTGTTTAATTCCTGAATTGAAATGGTTGGTGTTATTTGTTGCATTCAGTAGCTGAATGGTGTCATTTATTGCCTTCATTAGGTGGAATGATTGAACATACATGTAGATATAGCTGACACACATTTCATCTGTTCTTGTGCAAGTATTACCTAGCCATGGGAAGTATTTCTCTAGTGGAAATTCACGAGTGCTTGTTTCATAGGATATGTGTATTCTTGGATAGAAATTTATGGAATGTTTTGTAGTACATTTTGACTTAAATAGTAATTCTGGAGATAGATAAGACAAGATGTCTTATCAACATGTTATATTAAAAGCTTAAGATGTCTCATCAACTTGTTATGTTAAAGGCTTAATGTTCGACAATTATTAATCCAATCAACCTATAAATATATTCTATACATAAATTAATAACTTATATAAAACTCAATATTAAATATTTATGTAAAATTCAATAATGTTTTATTAGGAATCACTAGAAGCCTATCCCCCACTTCCGATATATTTATATATAAAAGATAACCTTTGGACATACTCTCCGTACTTATTATGCTTTGATGGAGCTTTCGGCACATCTGTATTGGACAGCGCTTAATTTGAAGCGCCTTTCCGTAGCAAATAACATGATCGGCGGCCTCATTCCTGCTTCGTGGAAGCTGACAAGCCTCCGATAACAGGCTGTCGGGTTCGATTCCCAAGTCTGTAGGAAGGCTTTCTAACCTTTTGACTAACAACAGTATCTCGGGGAGCCTTCCGCCGGAATTTTCAGAGAATTCTGGTTTGCAAACGTTGGATATTTCATTCAATGATTTCAAGTTGGTGAACGTGCCCACACTGCTATCGAAGCTCCCTGGACTCTATCAGCTTTCCCTTGCTGGTTGCGGCATTGAGGGAGGTATTCCCGAGTCCTTGTCCACGATTCCTTGTCCACGATTCCGGGGCGTCTTTCTCTGCTTGATTTATCAAGCAACAAACCCACGGGTACCACACCGCCATGGCTGGGCAGCATGACGGAATTAGGCTTTCTCAACTTGTCGAACAACACATTGACATCGACAATACGCAACCTGAAAGATCTCACTCTGTATCTCCGTTCAAACCAGTTGACAGGCCCTATAAGTGCCCTGTTTTCCACCAACAGCCAATTTCCCGAAGGAAATTTAAGGATCGTTGACCTGTCCCAAAACAAATTCACAGGTTCAATACCTCCTGATGCAGACAATCAGAATAGCATGGAACAGCTGGTACTGTCGTACATTTCTCTTACCGGAGTGATGTCTTCTTCAGTTGGCAAGATGCGCCGAGCTTAACTCGATTGCATATTCGTTGGGCCTGTGGACGTGGATAGCGGGGCCCTCCATAGACAGAGACGTGATACTCAAGTAAAAACCCTGTCTCTGCACTGTACTCTGGACAGCCTGTATCGGGAGGGGCTCGAGACTCAATTTAAAATTCCCTCCCACAGCCTTCCCCACAGCTCGTCTATTTCGCGCACAGAAATACCCAGCTCTCAGAGAATTACAGTCAGAGCCAATGTAACCTATCCCTGGGCCAGAGGAAACTATTCTGAATTATGAAAGTTGTGTCTGTAGTATTTCTTCCCAATCACCCCCATTCCCCAAAGCTCACCCAGTTTGCACACCAAAATACCCGATTTCCGCTCGAGCCAGAGGAAGCCATCCATAATTATGAAAGCTGTCTGATTTGGCAGGAGATCAAAGCGACAAAACGAAGCTATGAAGGTCGTCGAAATTGCAATTAAAATAATATTCTAAATATAGTTTTTTTCCTCCCTAAATCAATTAATATATAATTTCAAATTTAACTTTTAAGTTGTTTTCCAAAATCATCTTAATATTTCTAATACACAACATTAACTTAACTTTTATTTTTCATTTTTAAGAGAAATTGGAAACAGTAAAACTCTAATTATTATTATTTTATTTTATTATTAATTTTTTTAATAAATCATTAGTAATTTTAACATTATAATATAAATATCAATCAATAAATTTTAAAATTAAAAATTAAAAAAAATAAATATTAATATATATGTTTTCCATAATCAATAATATATAAATTCAAATTTAGTTTTAAAGCTATGTTATAATTGTCCCAAAATTATCATAATTGCTCTAATACACAACATTTTTAATTACTTAGATACTTTTTTATGTTTTAATATTTACTTTTACAATAAACCATATCAATTAGTTTACAATTAAATTAAAATTATAATATAATTTTTTACTGCATAGATCTGTTCAACCTATATTAAAATATATAAGCATAATTTATGTATGTTTTTTAGTTTAGTATATTTAACTATTTTTAATTACTATAAGTTGTTCTCTTCAAGAATATGAAAAAAAAAATAATAGAGATAGCTGCGAAGCAGCTAGTCCCTACTTCTTTGAATAATGAGGTGAAATAATTCATCGATGTGTAAATAATCTATGGTGTTATTTCTATGCCACAAAAGCTGAGTAGAAATGGTTTTATACCATATGTGATCAATGTGTGATTTTTCATGTGCATAAAAGTTTGATAATTAACCAACAATTACTACCATATATGTTTGAGATACTGTTCTTTGGTGTTGCTAAGTGTTTATCTCAAATATGTATGCAATGATTATGACTATGATAATACCTACCTTTGTCCAATTGCATCAAATCTAGTCTTATTACCTTTTGCATGCAAGTTGACTAGAAATGAATATAGGTCATAAACAAATAATATGTGGCTTTTCATGTGCATAATAGTGTGAACCAACCATTTTCCATCTTATATGTCATTAGTGGAATTCAATTATCAAAGTTCTATGAAATCAATTACAAATTCTCTAAGGTTGTTGAATTTGAGCTTTCATAAAGATACATAATACTAGAAGATAGCCAAAATCATCCAACTAGAAGCCCTACTTTATCATTTCTCAATAATTGAACTGAATAATTTTTATGCATTCAAATCGCTGCATTTTGTTTACAAGTTATGGAAATGCTAAACTAGCTCCAATTTTGTTTACACATTAGGGAAATGCCACATGGAAATAGGAATTTGGTAACTTAACACATGTATTTGCTCAATTCTCTTTGTGCGATGAAGTTGGAGACACTAAAGGACACAGAAGCACCAAAAGTGTGAACAGGGTAGAAGCACTAATGACTCACATATTGGGATTCTTCAATATTGTTTTGATTGTGAGGCAGAGCATACTATTTTCATGATCACTATAGAGATTCAAATTTATTTGTATCAAAACTATATTCATGACCATTGAAGAGCATGAGATTTGCATCAACCCATAAAGTTTCTACTATGACTCAAGGTTTCATTTATAGGGTTGATCATCCCTGCAATGAGTTCAAATAATATTCCTTTTAATTTTTGAAATTCTGAGCCTATGGAGTTTTCATTTCAGTTATCATGATCTAGATTTAAACAGGAATGCAACACATTACAGAGATAACCATAAATACAGAGATGCAGCAAAAATAATACTTCATTTCATTAATGTAAAATACTGAAATATGCTTACAAACAGAAATGGAAATAAACCAGCTCGGGCGATGGTAGCTTATCTTTGAGGAGAGATGTGGTGGCCACATGCCTCTGAATTGTATTACAATGAGGCTCGAAGGCCTATTTATTGTTGAGAAATAATGAAAAACCCTAAACATCCAAAACCCTAACTCTAGGAGATGAAGTGCCAAACTGTGGGCCCCGTTTTGGGTAAATCGGTACATCAACTTCCTGGGGTTATAACTTTGGCATACGATCTCCATTTGACACGCACAATACCTCGTTAGAAAGATATATCCAAGGAATACAACTTTGAATTAACAACATTGGTCCATGGACACATGTTATCCCCAAGTTTCCCAAAAAACGTTGTTTAGGGCCTCAAAACGGCTCCGGAAGTTGAGGACCTGAAAAACTGCTAAAATTGTAAACTATGCAACAATTAAGGACACTTAAAAACTGAAAGAAACAATGGTGGGGGTCCAAGTGGAATTGGCGGGTGGCCACCATATCCACCTGGATCATTACTCCCCGCTTAAGAAGCAATGATCACCATTATGTTGAGTTCCTCCATGAGATGAGGAAACTTCTACTGAACTTGTTCCCTGGTGAGCCACTTGCCCTCGTGAAGGAGTTGGACTGCTTTGAAAACTCGATAAAGTTGGATCTTTTGCTAGCAAGTATGCTTGATCTGTGTGTCCATGATCCGATCATTTGCAAATTGTTCCATGCAATCTAGATTTAACTCTGTTGGTGTGAACTCCTCTGCAATGTCGAATGTGTTTAGTAATGGTGGAAAGTATGGCCGAAGACGGTCCACATTGAACACTGGGTGCAGGCCAAGGAATGGGGGAATGTTGAGCTCAAATGCATTGTCTCCCACAACCTTGGTAATGGTATAAGGACTATATCCGAGTGGTCTGAGATTTCGATAGGCTTCGGTAAGGTGTTCCTTTTGCAAATGCAACCAGACTTTGTCGCTGACCTGAAACTTGTGTGGTACTCGATATTGATCATGTCACTACTTGTACTTGGCATTTGATTTCTCCAAAATGTCATGGACCTGTTGGTGGATATGTTGGATTTGCTTAATGAAGTTGTTTGCCTTATCTGTTTCGGATTGGACATGAGTCGAATCTGCCTGAGTAGCTGCAAATGGCATGGCCACATCAATGGGACATAGTGGCTGGAATCCGAAGCCCATCTGAAAAGGGTTGTGGCCAGTTGAGCTGTGGAGAGCCTGGTTATAGATGTGCTGAACATAGGGGAGGATCTCATCTCATGTGCATGGATGCTTTGAGTTGTACATGTGTAGAATGTGTACGATCATCCTGTTGACAACTTCTGTCTCGCCATCAGTTTGGGGATAGAAGGTTGTGGACTTAGTGAGTTTGGTGTCCAACATCAACCAAATACTAGACCAAAATATACAGAGGAACCTGCTATCTCGATCTGAGATGATAGACTGTGGGATCCCAAAGTGTACCCACACTCGTTCAAAGAAGAGTTTAGCAGTGGCTTCTATTGTGATATTCTTCTTGCAGGGCGCCATAATGGCCATCTTCGAGGACCTGTCGACGACCAAAAAAATGCAGTCGTTTCCGTGCTTAGTAGAGGGAAGGCTCGATATGTAATCTATGGAGATAGATTCCCAAGGTCGACTAGGGTAAGGCAACAGAGTATAGAGGCCTTACTTCTTGATGGTTGGTTTGGCAATGGCATAGGCAATCCATGATCTGATGTACTTCTCGACATCCTATTGAAGATTTGGCCAATAGAAATACTTGTGCAGTACTACCACCATTTTCTCCACCCCAAAATGCCCAGCAACTTGACTGTAGTGTGCTTCCCAAACCATCTTGGCACGCTCGCTTGAAGGAACACAAAAGTGACCCAGGTGGCATAATAGGGCATCGTGGAGATAAAAATCTGGAACATGTTGACCCTCCAAGAGTGTCTAGTATGTGTGGTCGAATTCAGGGTCGCTTTTGTAGAGAAGTGGCCAATCAAATGTCTCGTGACCACAAGAGTTGAGCATGGTGGTTAATGCTATGATCGGTGGTCGACTGAGGTAATCTACAAAATTATTGGTGCTGCCCTTGTTATACTTGATATTCAAATGGAACAGTTGGAGCTATGTGGACCAGTTCTCATGGCGATCATTATGCAACTTCCCTTGGGTCTGTATGAACTGTAGGGGTCGGTGGTCTATGTAGATGACCGTTTCCTTCCCCAAAATGTAATGCTTTCATTGTCGGCAGGCATGCACAATGGAATACATCTCTTTGTCATAAGTGGGATACTTTTGCACTATGTCTGAAAGTGTCTCACTGTGATATGCCATTGGATGCCCATGTTGAGTAAGGACTGCCCAAATAGCATAGTCAGAGGCATCTGTCTCAATCTCAAATGGTTGTTGCAAGTATGGTAATTCGAGCGCTGGTGCTGAGCAGAGGAGATGTTTCAACTCTGTGAATGCCTTTTGTTGAGATTCAGAATAAAAGAATTTTCCTTTCACTCCTCCCTTGGTGACTTGACTCAAGGGCCAAGTGATATGAGAAAATCCCAACACGAATCTGTGATAAAAGTTGGCAAGACCCAGAAAGCTGTAGAGCTTTGTCAGAGTGGTTGGATATGGCCAATCCCGAATGACATGGATCTTGGCTGGATCCACATGCACCCCCTGTTCATCAATAATGTATCCTATATACTGAACTTGGGTCATGGAAAAAGTGCATTTCTACAAATTGGCACATAACTTGTGTTGCCGCAGTGTTTGGAGAACCTGTTGGATGTGGTGGAGGTGTTCTTCCCAACTCTGGATGAAGATCAGGATGTCATCCAAGTATACCACTACAAGTGAGTTGGTGAATGGCTGCAAGATTTCATCCATTAGCCTCATGAAGGTTGCAGGAGCATTCGTCAACCCAAAAGGCATAACCAACCATTCGAAAAGACCCTCCTTGGCTTTGAAGTAAATCTTCCACACATCAGAGGGTTCAATTGGTATGTGGTGATATCCTGACTTCAAATCGATCTTACTGAAATATTTCTCCCCCTTCAGTTGGTCCATAAGGTCATCAATCCATGGGATCGGGTACCTATTCTAGACAGTGATATTTTTCAGCACCTAATAGTGAATACAGAGTCTCCAAGTCCCATCCTTCTTCTGTACCAGCACGATCTGGCTCCCACAAGGTGATGAACTCGGTCGGATGTGACCTTTCTGTAGCAGTTCCTAAATATACCTCTGGATTTCATCATTCTCCGAAACGGAGCACCGATAGATTGGTTCATTGGGTAGCAGTGCACCTGGGTTTAGATCGATGGAGTGCTTGACCTGAAAGAGTAGAGGAATCCCTACAGGGGAGGTGAACAAGTCCTCGTACTCCTCCACGACCTTGTCCATTTGTAGTTTTCGTGTGGAGGGGCCCTGTCTAGAGATCATGGCCACCGTCTTCTTCTTTCCTTGAGGGCGTATCATCAGGAAATCAAATTTCTTAGTTTTGGAAATGAGTTTACCGCATTGTTTTGCAGTAACCAAAGACATGGTGGTAGGCAGTTCTACCTCCGATATCCTGTACAACTTATTTCCCAAAGTAACAATAACAGCACAAGGCCTTGACTCATACACAACATGTCACTTCCACAAGTCTGGATGGCCTAATAATACATCAAAAACATCAAGGGGAGCAACATCACACAATACCTCATCCGTGAAGGGCTTGATGTTGTATGGAAGGTGACACTGCTTGCTCATGTGAAGATCTCGTCCTTGGTGAAGCCACCTGATGGAGTATGGTTGTGGATGTGCCGTGGTCGGTAAGCCTAGTCGCTTCATGACCTCTACCAAAATGAGGTTCTTTTGGTTCCCGTTTTCGACAATGAACTATAGTGGGGAGCCCTTTACCCACATCTGGGAGTGGAAGAGGCGCTCCTCCTCCTCTGGATATTTGGGTTCCTCCTTCTAGATCTTCGTGGTAGGAACGATGGCATTGGGCTCCACATTGATAATCTACTTCCCTTTGTCATTCCCCTTATCGGGTTCCGACTCAGAGTCATAACATACATCTGATTCTGAAGACTTTAGCTCAGCCACCAGTGACTGCTTAGCCCGACACTCACTTGTGTTGTGAGTGGAGCTCTTATGGAACTCACACCACTTTCCTGTGTCCTTCTTCGGCTTCGCGGTGTTGTTCTTTACTTGCGGCTTTGGCAAGTTGTCTTGGGCCACCCCACCTTGGATTTGTCCTTTGTTCATTGGTTTGGGGGTGCCTTTCCCTTGCTTCGGATTTGTAGATCCAAAGTCTTGCTCCTTCTGTTTAAAATTCTACTCGATATTGACAACGTATCGGTACGTTGTGCCGAGCGATGAGATGTCCAGGAACTCCATCTCATCCTGGATGTGCCTGTGTAGGCAACCACAATATTTGAGTACCAAACGCAGCTCAAAATCATTGATACCCAACTTTATGCAAAGGGTATGAAAAATATTGGTAAATTCCAGCACGTCTTGGTCCCTTCCCTGCCGCAGCGTGGTCCATTTTATGTATTTATCCTCATAGCTTCTGACAAGGTAGTACTGCTCCTTGATGGCATCCTAAAATAAATTCCAAGTGGGTGCGGTTAAAAACAGTGAGGCCATACTTTCATCCTTCTGCTCGCAGTAGGTTTTGGCTTTGAGAAGAGCAAAAGTAATCTTTTCCTAGTCGGAAAAATCATGAACAAAAAAATACCCCTCTAGTAGATTTAACCATTTATCTACAATATCTTCATTTATCTGACCCTCAAATATGGGAATGTCAAAGTTAACTTGTACCTTAAAGGGTGTGGTGCTTCCAGAGTAGCTGTTAGAAGTAGATGTGTCACCCCTGGGTAGCCACTAAAGGATCTGGGCAAAGTTGTCTATCATCACGTTCCTTTGTTGCTCGAGGGCCTCTTCGAGCAAGAGTTTAATAGGATCTCCTACCCCCTCATCTTTCTTTTCATCTACCATGGGAGGTCATCATGATTTGTGAGGTTGGTCGTGCAAAGGTTCAACCAGTTCAAGCCCTAACTCCTTATTTCTCGACCTCGTGGGGACATGCAAAGAAAAACTGAGAAAGAGCAGACCACTCTGATTTCACTGATCCGTATTTAATCAAGAACACAACAAATTACAGAGATAACCATAAATACGGAGGTGAAACAAAAAATAAAACTTCATTTCATTAATGTAAAATACTACAATATGCTTACAAACAGAAATGGAAATAAACTAGCTCAGGCGATGGTAGCTTATCTTCAAGGAGAGATGTGGTGGCTACATGCCTCTAAACTGTCTTACAATGAGGCTTGAAGGCCTATTTATTGTTGAGAAATAATGGAAAACCATAAACATCCAAAACCGTAACCCTAAGAGATGAAGCGCCAAACTATGGGCCCCATTTTGGGTAAATTGGTACATCAACTTCCGGGGGTCATAACTTTGGCATACAATCTCTGTTTGATGCACACAATACCTCGTTAGAAATATCTATCCAAGGAATACAAATTTGGGATGAGAAACATTAGTCCATGGACCCATGTTACTCCTAGGTTTCCCAAACAACATTGTTTTGGGCCTCAAAATGGCTATAGAAGTTCAGGAATCGAAAAAATGCTAAAATAGTAAATTGTGCTACAATTAAGGAAACTGAAAAACTGAAAGAAACAATGGTGGGGGTCCAAGTGGAATTGGCAGGTGGCCACCATTATCCACCTAGATCATTCCTCACCCCTTAGGAAGCAATGGTCCCCATTGTGTTGAGTTCCTCCATGAGATGAAGAAACTTCTGTTGAACTTGGTCACTGGTGAGCCACTTGCCCTCGTGAAGGAGTTGGCCTGCTCTGACAACTCGATACAGACGGATCTTCTCCTGATGAGTGTGCTTGATCTACGTTTCCATGATTCGATTAGTTGCAACTTGTTCCATGCAATCTAGATATGACTCTATTGGTGTGAGATGCTCTGTAATGTCGGATGTGTCTAGTAATGGTGGAAAGTATGGCCGAAGGCGGTCCACATTGAACACTGGGTGTAGGCCAAGGAATGGGGGAATGTTGTGCTCAAATGAATTCTCTTCCACAGCCTTGGTAATGGTGTAATGACCATATCAGAGTGGTTTAAGTTTTCGATAGGCTCTGGTAAGGCGTTCCTTTTGCAAATGAAACCATACTTTTTCACCCACTTGAAACTTGTGTGGCACCTGATGTTGATCATGTCGCTGCTTGTACTTGGAATTTGATTTCTTTAGAATGTCATGGACCTACTGGCAGATATGTTAATGTGATCAATGAAGTTTTTTTCGTTATCTGTTTTAGACTGGAGATGAGTCAAATCTTCCTGAGTAGCTGCAAATGGCATGGCCACATCAATGGGACATAATGGTTGGAATCCAAAGCCCACCTGAAAAGGGCTGTGGTCAGTCGAGCTGTGGAGAGCCCGGTTATGGATATGCTAAACATAAGGGAGACTCTTATCCCATGTGCATGGATGCTTTGATTTGTACATGTGCAAAATGCGTACGATCATCCTATTGACAACCTTTGTCTAGCCATCAGTTTGGGGATGGAAGGCTGTGGACTTAGTGAGTTTGGTGTCCAACATCGACTAGAGACTGGACCAAAATGTACTAAGGAACCTTCTATCCCGATATGAGATGATACATTATGGGATCCCAAAGTGTACCCACAATCATTCAAAGAAGAGCTTAGCAGTGGCTTCTACTGTGATATTCTTCTTGCAGGCCACCATAATGTTCATCTTTGAGAACCTGTTGACTACCACAAAAACACGATCGCTTCCATGCTTAGTAGAAGGAAGGCCCAACATGTAATCCATGGAGATGGATTCCCAAGGTTGACTAGGGGTAGACAACGGAGTATAGAGGCCTTGCTTCTTGATGGTCGGTTGGCAATGGTGTAGGAAATGTAGGATCTGATGTACTTCCCAACATCCTATTGAAGATTCGGCCAATAGAAATACTTCTGCAGTACTACCACTATTTTCTCGACACCGAAATGCCTAGCAACCCAACTGTAGTGTGCTTCCCAAATCATCTTGGCAAACTCGCTTGAAGGAACACAAAGGTGACCTAGGTGGCATAACAGGGCATCCTGGAGATGAAAATCTAGAACATGCTAACCCTCCAAGAGTGTTTGATATGTGTGGCCAAATTCTGGGTCAATTTTGTAGAGAAGTGGGCAATCAAAAGTCTTGTGCTCACAAGAGTTGAGCACGATGGTTAATGCCATGATCGATGGTCGACTTAGTCAATATGTAACATTATTGGTGCTTCCCTTCTTATAATCGATATTCAAATGGAACTTTTTCAGGTATGTGGACCACTTCTCATGGTGATCATTCTGCAACTCCCCTTGGGTCTGTATGAACTGCAGGGGCCGGTGGTCTATGTGGATGATCGTTTCCTTCCCCAAAATGTAATGTTTTCATTGTCGATAGGCCTACACAATGGAATACATCTCTTTTTCATAAGTGGGATACTTCCAGACTGTGTCTGAAAGTGTCTCACTGTGATATGCCGCTGGATGCACGTGTTGAGTAAGGACTGCCCCAAGAGCATAGTCAAAGGCATTTGTTTCAATCTCAAATGGTTGTTGCAAGTCTGGTAATGTGAGTGCTGGTGTTGAGTAGAGGCGATGTTTCAACTCTCTGAATGCCTTCTGTTGAGATTCAGACCAAAAGAATTTTGCTTTCGCTCCTCCCTTGGTGACTTGACTCAAGGGCCAAGTGATATGAGAAAATCCCAACACGAACCCGCACTAGAAGTTGGCAAGACCCAGAAAGCTGCAGAGCTCTATCAGAGTGGTTGGAGATGGCCAATCCTGAATGACTTGGATCTTGGCTAGATCCAAATGCACCCCCTATTCATCAATAATGTATCCTAGATACTGAACTTGGGTTATGACAATAGTGAATTTCTCCAAATTGGCACATAACTTGTGTTTCCGCAGTGTTTGGATAACTTATCGGATGTGGTGGAGGTGCTCTTCCCAACTCTGGCTGAAGATTAGGATGTCATCCAAGTATACCACTACAAATGAGTTGGTGAATGGCCGCAATACGTCATCCATTAGCCTCATGAAGGTTGCAGTAGCATTCGTCAACCCGAAAGGCATAACCAACCATTCGAAAAGGACCTTCTTGGCTTTGAAGGTAGTCTTCCAGACATCGGAGGGTTTGATTGGTACCTGGTGATATCCTAACTTGAAATCGATCTTGTTGAAATATTTTTCCCCCTTCAGTTGGTCCATAAGGTCATAAATCCATGAGATCAGGTACCTATTCCGGGCAGTGATCTTGTTCAGCACCTGATAGTCAATACAGAGTCTCCAGGTTCCATCCTTCTTCTGTACCAACACAGTTGGGCTACCACAGAGCAATGAACTCGGTTGGATGTGACCTTTTTGTAGCAGCTCCTGAATCTACCTCTTGATTTCATCGTTCTCTAGAACGAAGCGCTGATAGATTGGTCCATTGGGCAACAACACACTTAGTATCATATTGATGGTGTGTTTGACCTGACAGTGCAGAGGAACCCCTGCGGGGGAGGTGAAGATATCCTCATACTCCTCCATGACCTTTTCCATCTGTAGTTTTCATGCAGAGGTGCCCTATCTAGAGGTCGTGGCCACCGTCTTCTTCTTTCCTTGAGGGTATATCATCAGGAAAACAAATTTCCCGGTTTTGGAAATGAGCTTACTACATTGTTTTGCAATAACTAAAGAGATGGTGGTAGGTAGTGTTACCTCCTGTATCCTGTACAATTTATTTCCCAAAGTAACAATAACAGAATGAGGCCTTGACTCATACACAACATGCCTCTTCCACAAGTATGGTTGGCTTAATAACACATCACAAACATCAAGGGGAGAAATGTCACACAATACCTCATCTGCGAAGGGCTTGATTTTGTATGGAAGGTGACACTGCTGGCTCACGCGAAGATCCCGTCCTTCGTGAAGCCACCCAATGGTGTACGGTTATGGATGTGCTGTGGTTGGTAAGCCCACCCGCTTCATGACCTCTACCAAAATGAGGTTATTTTGGCTCCTGCTATCGACAATGAATTGTAGTGGGGAGCCCTTTACCCACATTTGGGAGTGGAAGAGGTGTTCCTCTTCCTTTGGATCTTCAGGTTCCTCCTTCTAGATCTTCGTGGTGGCAACTGTGGCGTTGGGCTCTGCATCGATAATCTGCTTCCCTTTGTCATTCCCCTTATTGGGTTCTGACTCAGATTCGGAACATGCATCTGATTTCGAAGACTTGAGCTCGACCACCAATGACTGCTTGGCTTGACACTCACTTGTGTTGTGAGTGGAGCTCTTATGGAACTCACACCACTTTCCTGTGTCCTTCTTCGGCTTCGTGGTGTTGTTCTTTGCTTGCGGCTTTGGCGGGTTGTTCTGGGCCACCCTGCCTTGGCTTTGTCCTTTGTTCAGTGGTTTGGGGGTGCCTTTCCCTTGCTTCATATTTACAGATCCAAAGTCTTGCTTCTTCTGTTTAAACGTTTGCTTAGTCTTGATAGTGTATCGGTACGCCGTGCTGAGTGAGGAGATGTCTTGCAACTCCATCTCGTCCTGGATGTAATTGTGTAGGAAGCCACGGTATTTGAGTATCAAATGCAGCTCAGAATCCTTGATACCCAACATTGTGGGAAGGGTGTGAAAAGTATTGGTAAACTCCGACACGTCTTGGTCCCTTCCTTGCCGTAGCATGGTCCACTTTATATATTTATCCTCACAGCTTCTGCCAGGGTAGTATATCTCCTAGATGGCATTCTGGAATGAATTCCAAGTGGGTGTGGCTGAAAACAATGAGGTTGTACTTTCATCCTTCTGCTCGCAGTAGGTTTCCCACTAGTCCTTGACGTGTGGGGAGGCTTTGAGAAGAGCGAAAGTAATATTTTCTTGGCCGGAAAAATCATGAATAGAAAATACCTTTCTAGTAGATTTAACCATTTATCTATAACAACTGCATATATCTGACCCTCAAATATGGGAATGTTAAGGTTAAATTGTACCTTAAAGAGTGTGGCGCTTCCAGAGTAGCTATTAGAAGTAGATGTGTCGCCCCTGGGTAGCGGTTGAAGGATATGGGCAAAGTTGTCCACCATTGCGTTCCTTTTTCACTCGAGGGCCTCTTCGAGCAAGATTTTGATAGGATCTCTTGCTCCCTTGTCTTTCTTTTCATCTGCCATCGGAGGTTGTTGGGATTTGCAAGGCTCGTCTTGCAAAGGCTCAACTAGTTCAAGCCGTAACTCCTTATATCCTGACCTCATTGGGGAGAGAAAGAGAAAACCACTCTGATTCCATTGATCCAATTTAAATAGGAACACAACAAATTACAGAGATAACCATAAATATAGAGATGCAACATAAATAATACTTCATTTCATTAATGTAAAATACTGAAATATGCTTACTAACAGAAATGGAAATAAACCAGCTCGGGCGATGCTAGCTTATCTCTGCGGAGAGATGTGGCGGCTACATGCCTTTGAACTGTTTTACAATGAGGCTCGAAGGCCTATTTATTGTTGAGAAACAATGGAAAACCCTAAACATCCAAAAACCCTAACCCTAGGAGATGAAGCGCCAAACTATGGGCCCCATTTTGGGTAAATTGGTACATCAACTTCCCGGGGTCATAACTTTGGCATACGATCTTCGTTTGACACGCACAATACCTCGTTAGAAAGGTCTATTCGAGGACTACAAATTTTATATGAGAAAAAATGGATCATAGACCCATGTTGATCCTAGGTTTCCCAAAAAACATCATTTAGGGCCTCAAAATGGCTCCAGAAGTTCAAGACCCGAAAAACTGCTAAAAATAGTAAACGGTGCTATACTTAAGGAAGCTGAAAAACTGAAAGAAATAATGGTGGGGGTCCAAGTGGAATTGGCGGGTGGCTACCAATATCCAACTAGATCATATCACCTAGCTTGTATGAGAAATATGTTTTCTAGGGAAAATTTAATTGGTAGTTATAGATAGCTATGAACCTAATGAGTTGTACATGCTTCTAGAATGTAAATCTAAAGGGGAATATCTAGGTGTACTATAATATCCAGTGATGGACTAGAAGATGCACACTAACGTCATTGACAAGGTACATTCTAACTCTAACCTTAACAAACTAGGGGATGAAATGAAGTCATTTATTTTGAAGTTATATGCTAAGGTAAAGGAACCAAGAGCTCAATTTGATTTTGTTTTTTTATAGAATTAGAACTAGTTTAAGTTTTTTTTTTACATTTTTATATGTGAACATGTTTGGAGAGTTTTCATGTCAATTTTCTTAAAATAAATACAAAAAGGGGAATTTTATTTTATTTGTATTTTGTTTCATTATAGATAATTTTTATTATGTTATTCACATAGTACAATACAATATATTTGACGCACTTAAATATTCGCTATTTTAAGGTGAATGCTTCCATTGATAAGAAAGCTCATAGAACTGCTTCAACGAGAGTCAATGAAGTGTTTATGGGAAAATGAGAAATGGGGAGGGGGGAATAGAGAGGGAAGAAGAGAGAGTGAGACATCGGAAAATGTGAATGGAAATAGAGATATAGTGTGGGTTGGGTATAAATTAGTGATAATGGTATAAAAAACAATTCCATCCATCTATACAATTCCATTCTATTAAATTATACATTACTAGGGTTTTCAAATTCCACAAAGTAGTGTTTTTAAATGGCACAAAACTAGGGTATCAAAATTCCACTTCAATATACATCAACGGACAATATGTTGGAGTTTCTACATTCCACATTGCTACGATTTCTAAATTCTACAAAGTTAGGGTTTTCATATTGCATAAAAATAAGGTTTTCAAACTACATAATCAGATTTCATAAGAATGCACATGTGCTTCTGATCCATGCCAAGCTAGTGGCCTCGTTGGCATCGTGGTTGGTAGCCTAGGCCTTGTCAAGCCTAAATGCCCAGGAACACATACACATTCTTAGGAACAAGCCCACATTCATGTGGGAAAGTATTCCTGATGGCCTCATTGCCACTCTTGGGGCCATGATTTTCATGCAAGATCCATTAGTTGTTTCACTTGTTTTGCTAATTATGCATAATCCTTTTGAAATTCTCATTATAGAATTTCTTGCAACATTCCTTCATGTACTTCATGCTAGGTGTTTGCTCATTAGCCAACATATTTTATTTCCTTTGCCACACATAACTTATGTGATTCCACAACCGCTTGCCACATGGTTTTTCATTTATAAGATATCACTAGAGTGCTAAGCTAAATTTCATCATGACTATTCCCTAATTCCAAAAGCTTGCATCACATGCTGCTTGATTTCTTACACTTGTTTGAGAAACTTCCACATATTCAATTTATGTGTCTATTTATTACCCTATTATGTTCATCTCATCATTCTAGATTGGTTGTGGTTATGAGTGTTGCAATAGGTTATCATCATTAATTTGTTAGAACCTTAATTTATTTCTACTTATTTTTCTATCTTCTCATAGGTTTATTATCATTTGAGGGGTAAGTTTCTTCCAATTTTGATTTCATCACATGTACTTTAGGGAATTCCAATATTATTTCTCATTTATAATTTCTCCTATTTTGGATTGGATTATTATGTTATTTGTCTTCTATCTCAATGCTTTAAGAGTAGAAAAATTAGAGGAATCAACTTGCAAGTTCATTTTTATTAGTAGATCCGAGTTTGAAAAATTGGGGTCTTGAACCTTCTAGATCCATTTTG
The DNA here is from genome assembly GCA_000404065.3 of Pinus taeda. Lineage (NCBI taxonomy): Eukaryota > Viridiplantae > Streptophyta > Pinopsida > Pinales > Pinaceae > Pinus > Pinus taeda. Next base: position 140,638 of record APFE030891033.1, read on the forward strand.
AGGCATTAATTTTTTTTTGTGGGGTCAAAAAACTCTTACTTGAGTGAGAACCTTTGGTGCTCAAAGTTCATATGAAAAATATATTCCTCCTTCAAGTTTATCTATTATACTGACCAAGGTACAATGGATGTCACATCAGCCCTCATTACTCATGCATATAGGGCTAGCCATGTGTGGACTATCAAAAGGTCTCTAGAAGGTCCAAAATTTTAACTCTAGTTGAGGTTTGAGGGAGCCAAACCTTACCTCTAGTTAGCTATTGGGTTATGTTAAATAATAAGCCACTAGGAAAAATAGGGGTTCTATTAGAGATAAAAGTAGGGGTTCCATTAGAGAGAAAAGTAGGGGTTCCGTTTTTCCATCCTTGAGCTAAGCAATTGAGAGTGGGAAGTTAGAGAGAAGAAAAAACGTGGTTAATATTTTGTACCAATTTTATAAGTTATAGCTCTTAGGTAACTCAATAGAGAACACCTCTTTCTTTGTCTATATATGTTTTTCCATACTTAGAGAGAATAGAGATCAAAACAACCTCACCTTCTAGCTAGGTTTTCTCCCGTAAGGGTTTCCTAGGGAAAATTTTGTGCCTATTTTGGCTGTTGTGTGTATTTATTTTCATTCTATATTGCTCACATGTTAGCTAATTTATTTGTAAGCATACACACAATAAATAAAGAATTTGAGATCTAAAAGGAATTGAATTCAAAGTAAAGATTTCAATATTTGATGAGATCTATTGTGATGCAATGCTCCAATGGAATAAACACAATAATTTACTAATAATCTCCAGATCTTGCCTAAATGATTGATGTCTTCTTTACATCCACACATCACATTGGTCAATTTAGCATATTATGTGATTGTATGTTACTTCATATCTGATGGTTTTTTCATAATGTCCATAGTTGGGATTTTATTTCCATTATTCCCATCTTTAAGATGCAATGTACTCAAAGAAAGACAATCCAATAATCATTAATTAAGAGTTATGCTCAACAATCATCTTGAATCCATTTTACATTTTAGCCCATCATTCATGGAATTACATTTTCAAATTATGCCATGATCACTGAATTCTTACTTTCATTGACCTTGTCAAAAGATCTTAGCATAAGAACAAGTGTAAAAGACAAATATTACATAAATTAATTACTCAAATGTCTTTTCTCACACATTATAACTATTTATTGGTCATATCTATATTCCCTTGCTCTTGTAGCAGTAACTAAGGTTTCAAATTCCTTTATCCTCCCTTTCTTAATTATATAACTTCAACATATCTAAAATGTAATAAGAAACATTTATACTCACTTAAGGTTACACAAATTCATGACTGAAGACAAGAGATTTAGAAACTCTTTGAGTATTTGAGTCTCGAAGGTTTCCCATGTCTTCGTACCCTGAAGGAGATATATGCCATCATTATTCATTGCAATTGTAAATCGGGGTGTGGGATTAATAAGGTTGAGACATTTAATGTGATTGTAATTTTCCATTTCCAAATTCCAAGAATAACAACACTTAGTCCTATCTTTTGATGCCATTAGATTACTTAGGGAATCAAATAACTGGATCTGTGTTCATTAATCCTTAACTCAGTTTCTTCCATAGTGTAGGTTAGATTTGACATCATATCTGCTTCTGAAATATTAGTTCTAAGGATTTGAAAAGAGTCTATATAGTGGAAGGATGCCATCAAACTTCTAATTCACTATAGAATTTTGGCAAGAGATTTGTCTTTTGGGAGATTTTTTGAATCCAGATGATGGATCGTTATTAGAGAGTCCCCTAAGATTATTAGATCTTCCACTCGTTTTCCCTTAGCAATGTATAAACCTTGTAGTAGACCATAAATATCTACTAGGTTATTCGATATTCTTCCTAGACTCCATGAAAAATTTGCTTAAGTTATTCCATGTGGATTGATCAAAATACCTCATCCTCCTGCCACCCCTAGTTTTTCTAGTCAATTTTACACAAAATGAGATACATATTTTTAAGAATCATAAGTTTAAGGTATTTAATCTACAATGTTTGAATACCTTAGAGGTTTTTTAGGGTGTTGAATCTATTTAGGCATTCAAAAGGGCATTTTAAACAATAAGAAATCACAAAATTGCTCAAAATTGTATTGCCAAATTTGAGCAAAAAAACCATTTTATCTATTTATTAAACACTGCCTATATATATATATTATATATAATATACTATATATATAATTATATATTAAATAAGAAAAAACACCTATAAATAATTCTTAAATTTAACTTCTGAATTTGGTTTAAAAATTATTATTATTACTATTTTAAATATATAATTTGATAAATTATTAAAATTTATAGAGGTATAGTAATTTTCAATTTAATCCAATTAATATTAATTGTTTAAGAAGATATATTTATTGTGATGTTGCTTTTTTGCACTTTAGATAATATTAAATCAAATATAATAATATAAATATTTATATTAAAAATTATAAGTAGGTTTTATGATAAATTTAAATTTATGTTTTAGAGATATAACTAAAATAAAAGGATTATTATTTGTTATAAATAATAATAACATAAATTCATTTTTGTTTTTATTATAAGTTGATTATAATGGGGAGGTTGGAGTGGGAGGGGTAATAATAAATGTTTGAGTCTAAAATGCAGATGCAAACTAGAGTTTTATTTACTATCAATCCGGGTAAGTAAACTTCGAGGATCATCCAATATATATGGACTTAGAGACAAACTAAACTAAGCTAGGTGAAGAAATGCCAAAGCTTCGTTACAGGAGACTGTGCATTAATATTTCTAATCATCTTAATCAACAAACTATTTAAACTAATCAAAATTAAAACACTTAAACCTAATTCTGATTGATTGCATGAAATTATAAAGCTCTCTTACAAGAGACTATTCATTTATATCTCAAGCATATAAATCAGAAACTTAAACTAATGAAATCAAACATTAAATAACATATCCGATTCATTGAAAGAAACATTAATACTTTCTTACGAAAGGTCATTCGTTAATATTTCAAACATATGAACCTAATGAAATTTACAAACAAATATAAAATGAAAGCTTACCAAAACAAAAGTGTACTTGCTAGACAATGGGGGCCCTTCCAAGGATTCACAAGCACATCAAAAGAGAAGTCAAATGTAGAAGATCAAAGAAGCTCCATTTTATTTATCTTCAATTGCAATTTGCAATTACAAGTTCTACATCCCAAGAGTTTCTAAAATCTCCATTACAATGATTCCAAATTCTAACTTTTCATTACAACTTATAAGATCCTAAGGTTATAAATTCTAACTTCTCAATTCTAAATTCTAAACCCAAAGTTACAATGAAGGAGACAACACTCATATTTATACAAAAGTTATGATAACAAACTCATAAATGTGGATCCACTATTCCCTCTTCAAATCCACATATCTCTCAACCAATGGTGACACATAACCCTATCCTCCATGATCTTCTCCATGAGGTCCATGATCTTATCCATGAGGTCCATGATCTTATCCATAAGGTTCATGATCTTCTCAAATTCGAATTTGAACATAGAGTGCCACATAAGGGTGCCTTAGAAGCTTCCTTTCTACCTACACATGTCAACAAACTCATTCTAATTGTTAGGTATAAGTATATGGATATTATTTTCTAAAGTTTAACCACAAATTCTCTTAAAAATACTAAGAACTAATAATGTTTTGCAAAACACAATGATAACCCATTTAATGATGAAAGTGAAGCTAATGTGATGACATGGTGGTGGAATAGAGGTGAGAAAAGGTGTGAATGGAGAGAAAGTGGATGTTGAACGGAGTGAAAGTGGATGTATTTTAAGGATAATTCTTAGGCCCAACAAACCCCCAAATTGAAGGTATTGCATGTCCTCATGCAATCTATTACATTACTTTTGATACTTGAGCTTTGGCTTAAATTTTGCATGATATCATTTACTTAACTTTTGAAAAGTGTTTTTGATGAATTGTAACTTGGTTGGTTCTTGTGTTTCAACCATATTTTGTTTGTTGACGTCAATTTTAATGTATGAACTTTACATAATGATAATTTGATTTTTATTGAAAAGTATTTTGTTGGAATGCATCATGGTTGGTTCTTGTGTAACAACCATGATTGTGTTGCATCCAATTAACTTTTAAGTACTTTTTACAAAGCCATTTATATGTTCATGTAATAGTGAATATATTTTGCCGGTATGTGGGTTTTAGAATGCGATATATGAATGTGACAAAGTATGAATGTAAATGTTTCCTCCCCCCCCCGCCACCCCCAAACTGATGGTTTTGGCAATTTTATGAAATGAAGAAAGGAAGTTTTTCCAAAAAATATCATTCTAGCTTTCAAGGAATTAAATGGTTAAAAGTTAGAAAATATCATACCTCAACTCACCCTTTCAAAAATGGATGAGAGTTGTGCATGTGTGGCTACAAAATTCTGATCATAGTCTTCTTCACTTGGCTGTGAAAATGGTGGATGAAGTCAAAAAAGTGAATCTTTTATTGTTGCATCTGCTGCTAAATCTACTCCTGGACCATCTATTGAATGTTCGGAATCTACTATTGAATGTGGCTGAAAATGTATAAGGCTTGGAAGGTATACAAAATTTAGAATTTACACTTTCCCTCCCAGCCTTATTTAGTGACTTTTCCTCAAGTCATTTACATAAAAAACTGAAAAGTAATGAAAGTAAATATGCTTCCTCAGCTACAAAATGTTGGTCTTCAAGTCTTCAATGCTCTTTGGCACAATTCTTGTCATGTGAATAAATGTTTTGGTGTCGAACATAACAAGAAATTGTTAACTTAGTGGCCATTAATGGATGCCACTAGTCAACACGAGAGCTCCCATCATTGATGTGGATGAGAGTCAAGATGAAGCTGGGTCAAAAGGTGGAGAACATTGAAGTCAAAGTCGAGACTGCAACAGTTGGGGTGTTGAAAGAAGTATTTAGATTTGGGGATGACTCTGTCCCTCATGCTAAAGGTGTTGCGGATGCTGCTGTTCGGGACATTCAACCTTGGGTTGATAGTGTTGAAGAACTAGTTACGATTGCGAACAAAGCTTCAAAGAGAAATTGATCCTGGTAGCAGTGGGTAGACATTTTCTTTTAAGTTATATCTATGTTTTGTCAGTCTATAGAATATGGTAAGGTTTTTTTTTAAAGTTTACAGTATAGGCTATGTACAAAACTTGTTTGTAAATGATGTTGGTAGCAATAGAGCCCTCCTTTATATTAAAATAATAAACATTTATGAAAGTTTGCTGTCCAAAATTGTATGGGACTTGACCCTTTTCCAATTTAACTAATAAAAATGCTACCCATCCTATTTAAAAAGAAATTAACTTAATATAAAAATAACATTAATTTTTTTATTTAATTAAATTACTAAAACAAATTCATATAGAAAATTTTAATTCCTTTTACTAATTAATAAATCTAAATGAAAATGAATATATACGTGTCCTAATTAAATGTAATTACCACTAATTAAATATATTTCCCATTTAAATATGTTAAAAAAAAATATCCCCTATAACAAATTACCAAAATTATAATAATAATAAAAAATCTATTTTGATTATAAGTATTCTTATAATTTTATCTCTTTTTAATATTGACATATTTCAATTTATTTCCATGAACACGGGTGCTTAAATTATATAGGGAAAATAATGTTGCATAGTTAAATAATGTTTTTATTTATTGTAGACTTAGTGAATCTGTAATGTAGAGTCATATGCTTACACTTGCTCTGGTTTTAGATTAATGTTCATATATTATACAAAGATGGAGAATTTTATTTCTCCTTCTTGTGATTAGTGTGTCAAATATTTATATTTCTATCTCACATGCATGATTGCTAGTATGTATGGTTTTTATGTTTTGGGTGTAATTTTTCTTTTTATTTTTTATTTTTTTGATTTGATTTGATTATAGGTTTCATTTCATATTTATTTGTGGATATTTCGAGTGAAAAATGAGAGTGTGGAGAGGATTTTCTTTTATCTGTACATTGAAAATATCTAACTCTATTTTAGTTAGGTTTTAATGAAAGTGAGATTTTGCATATGTACATTTTGCAATTTTTTTTCTTCAGAAGAATCAAATAAATATCGTTTCAATTTTCTAGGATTTGTTTCAATTTTGAATAGGATTTTGAAGTTTTAGGTGTAATTTTTTATTTTTATTTTTATTTTTGGTTTATGTTTTTGCTTTGATTGCATTATTTTATTTCATATTTGTTTTTGGATATTTAGAGTAAAAAATGAGAGTGTAAGAGGATTTTTTTTTATCTATGCATTGAAAATATTTAACTCTATTATAATTAGGTTTTAATGAAAGTGAAATTTTGCATATGCACATTTTGCGTACTTTTTTTAGAAGAGTCAAATAAGCAGTGTTTCAATTTTGAAACATTACTCTTGACTAAATTAACAACCACTAAAAAAAATGATAATAAAATTGACTAGTCATATTTATTGTCTCTATTATTACACTCACATTGCCTTATGATTTTAGGGCCATGGAATAGGTTGGAAAGGACACTCTCCAAGGCCAATAAATAAACACTAGAATCTTAAGCTAGTGAGTGAAAATCCATTTATAATAAGACATTTTCTGGGAAGCCATTATAACACAAAGGTCAAGAATGAGGTCACATTGGAATTTGTGGAGTGATAGCCTCACTTCACTAGGTTTTGGAGTTGTGGACTACACACATATGTGGGTCTCTTTCAGGACATTGTGGGCTTGATACCATGCCTTTGTTTGTGGACCTAATCCATGATTATTGCCCCATGTAATTTGGTTGCAAGCAACAACCTTAGTGGCCATAACATTAGGGAACCTAAACATGTGATTGTAGGTGGGGTATGATTATGGTACTTAGGATTAGAACTCACTTGAATCTCCTAGAAGGTTCTCACGAATAATTAAGGGTACTTATCTTGGAAATTGAGTTGTTAAGTAGGAGGCTAGGGTAAATATCCCATCCATATCTTCACGATTGACATGGGGCCTCTTCAACCAAGATCCAATCAAGGGAATATTTCTTTAAACCATTTGGTTTTCTTACTTGTCTGTCATATTTTCTAGGTGTGTGTTTCTTGTTTGAGTCTATTTGGCCTTAGATTTTTTCTTTTTTCTTTGTGCATACATGTTTTATTCTCACCATGGTTGAGTTTATTCCATGTCATTCTCATTGTCTTAAGGGTTTTCCATTGGAAGAGGAAGGTCCACCCATTTATAGATGTAGGATTAACCCCACAACCAACCTAGGCTTAGACTCATCCATCTCAAGGGGCACTATCATTGTTTTTTAAGAATTAGAGCACCTAGTACAAGCAGTAGTTGATGAAAGTCCACCACCTCGTTCTCATCCTTCCATGACCCATACCCCTTCACCCATATTTTTAGGCCGAGTTTTAGATTTGACTTTATCTTTTCAATCAAATGGTTTTTATCAAGAGTCTATTGCAACTAGTGTACATTGGATAACAAAACCTAGTGTGTCAACCCCTAGTGTCACTAGAGGTTCCCCTGAGGAAACTTCCATACCATATTCTACTACGACATCTCCTGTATCAACCATGCTTTCTCATACCATATTCTCCCTATGGAAAACTAATTAAGGATTTCTATCTCCACGATTTGGTACATATAGCATAGGTTCTCTAACAACAATAATCAAAGTTCCCCCATTCACATCAGGTAGAGGTTCTAATACATCTATGATTAGTATAACCACATCTATTATCAGAGGTTCAAACCTTACGTTTGCATTTGGGTCTGCAAGTCCATCCTTTTGGTCATAGTATATATGTGGGTAGTTTTTTTACACCTAATGATAGGTTCCCTTTTTTTTAGAATCATAAGATAAGGTTTAAACCATTCCCTAGAAAAATTAGGGGCACAAAATTTTTTTATGGGTTCACTAATACATGAGGAAGTCAACCTTTAGGGGGTCACCTTTTCAATGGAATTTGTGATTTCCATGGAGTGTCCAAGGGACCAAGGGTACCATCCATGGTAATGTATTTTATCCTTAGGGAACTAGCTTCAGTAGTCACCCTTTTTTTCAAGTAAGTTTTTCCCGTAGTGCACCCATTGGTCCTTGAAATTAATAACCTTTTTTGTTTAAATTCCAACTCCTAGGGGAAACAACCCTTATATTTTTACCATGAGTTTTAAAGTTAACCACTCTAGTAACCTAGCTTCCTTAGGAGGATCCTCAAACTTTGGAAAACAAGATATGGGAGAATCATATCATCCATTTGAGACATAGGAGGTATCATCCACTCCCCATAATTCATTCAAATATTCTTTCTTGATGACACTTATGTTTCTTGATCTATTGAAAATAATGAATGGTCCCATTAAGGAAAATACTACATGGCCTGTGGTCCCACCAAAGTTGTTTGATGACACTCCCAATTTCTATGGAAAACCTTGTGAAGATCCCATAGCTCACATAATGAATTATCATTTATGGTGTTCATCCATATCATTCATGAATGATAGTATATATATTTGAGCTTTCTAGTGGACTCTTACTGGCTAAATGGTACATAGACCTTAAAGATGTCACTTATGATTACTTCTTTTCTTTAGCATAAGAATTTGTCAATCATTACCAATTTCCTATTAGGTATGATGTGGGGATGGATATACTTACCAACTTCATTCAAGAAACATCCACTCATATATTGATCATATACATGAGTGGAGATATAGATGAAGTTTTCTTAGAACTATGTTCTCTAATGAGATAATTTGTGAATGGTTCTCCAAAATTTTCTTGCCTAGAAGTGTTGAAGATGTAGCAAAGGAATGAGCCCAAACCAAGGAATAGGTGATTATGCATGTCGATAAACTTGACTTGGTCTACTTTCAAGTGGGAATTTTCTATGGAATTTTCCTTAATGTCAAATTGATACCAATTGAATGAAGACAGAAAAAATTATAAGAGAGGGAAACTTCCCATTTCATCATTCTTATTGTGCACTCTATCCCCCCTAAACTTGTACTACTCCTGCCGATGTTGAAGCTAACCCTAAGTTCAATCTCTTCTATTATCTTTGACATCCTAACATACAACTATCATTGACATATTTGGATAATTATATTATTTCACTATGAAGGAAACTAGTGAAGAGATGAGGAACAAATCACTCCCAACTTTTTCCTTCAATATTCAAAGGTTTCTCACAAGGGGCTTGGTGAATATATCAACTATTTGTTCCTTTGTTAATATATATTCCATATTTAAAATCTAATCATCCACCTTTTCTCTAAGAAAGTGATAATTTATGTGTATATGGTTGATTTTTGAGTGTAGAATAAGATTATTAGATATACTTATAGCCCTTGTGTTATCACTTATAATGGGAATGGGTTAATCATAAGTTACCTTCATGTCTTGAAATGTCTACTTCATCCAAAAAATATTAGTGAAACATGCTGCAACTACTATGTTTTCAGATTTAACAGTAGAAAGAGATAGAAGTTTCTTTATGTTGAACCAAGCCACCAAAAAATTCCCTAGGGAGAAAGCAAGACCACTTGTTCTTTTCCTATAATCTACACTGTTAGCCCAATCAACATTTTTCTATGTAGTTAATGAGAAGTTCGACCCTTTGGATACCACGATCCATAATCCATTATCCATTTTAGATACTTGAAATTTCTCTTTACATCTAACAAATGGCTCAGCTTGGGAGCTTATTAGTATCTTGCTACGAAACCAACAAATTGCATTATCTATAGCCTTGAGGCAGTTAGGTACAAAAATATATCAATCATTTATTTTAACATTTTTTTATTTACTTTTGGTAACTCATCACCTTTTCTTAGCTTACATCCACTGACCATATGAGCATTAACAAGTGAACACTCTTCCATTTCAAACTTATTTAACATTTATTTGAGATACATGCCTTGGGAAATGAACAATCCTTTCTCTAAAAAAATTAGAGTTCCCTAAGTATTATTAGGCATCTCGAATTCAACTTGCATCTTATTTGTTCAATCAACATTCTTAAACACTTTGTTATAATCCCTTTGCAAAACCCTAAACATCAATTCTCCAAAAAGTCCGAGTTTCTGGGTCTATCTACTCAAAAACCATTTTTTAGGCCCAATGCACTCTACCTTCTTGTCCACTAGCACTAGGTGTAAGTTGCATGCTTGAGCACCAACGCTGCCCAGCACAGGTTGTTCAATTCTGTAGGGGCATTGATTCTAGACATTCAGGAAAATTAAAAAATATTTTTGAATATTCCTATTCTAGAAGCTTCTAAGGTGGTTTTAACTATTTACCATGGATATAGATCTTGAATTCCTATCTAATCCTATCTTGGAGACCTTATCTCTTATCCCTTGAGCTCATCTTCCCCTCATATGTGGATCTCAAGTCTAGATTGGTAAATCCTAAACTACCACTTTCACCTTATAAATTCACTACCTCCCATGGAGTCTAGGTTGGATTTTGGAGATTATTGGGTTGACTTTTGGAGATTACTAGTGTCCTCATGCTTATGCTTTGAGCTTAAGGATCATCATTCGTTTGCATTAGGGTTGAGTGTGAACAATTTATTTGTGACAAGGAAGGACAAGCCAAGTGGGGAGACACATTTACAAATTCAGCTTCGATATATGGTTGTAACACTCTCCTTTATTTATTAATACAAAAATCATATTATTTTCCTATAATTATGTTATGCTTATGCTCTTTTATTTCAATTCCATGTTTACTCATTGAATATAGATATTGGATTATTCTATGTGGATATTGTAGTTCCTTCGCTTGTTTTAGTCATTACTGCAGGTTCCATTTATAGCATGTGGATATAGGATTGGAGCTTACAAGAAAAGTGAAGAGAAGGAATTGCTACAAATTCCAGGTAGGTTTCTTTTCCGTATTTCAATCTCTCTAAGTAAAACCTTGATTATTTTTTCCCTCTTTTATTATAGATCAGGCCACTAGATCTAGGGAATTCATTTTTGTCTGTAGAAGTGAAAATTCCATATAAAAAATTGGGCAACATATTGGGTATTGAAACCAAAATTTCTAGTTTCTATGGTCAACCCTTCCAACAATATTAAGGTTTTCTTGGAATTGGACAACCTGGTATGGGTTATCCTAATTATTAAGATAACCTATATCCAGGTGGGATGCAAAGTCAGTAGCCCAACTCATCCCGTCCTATCCTTGATATCCCTCACCATCAATTAGCCTTTCCCCACAAGGTTATTGAGATACCTAGATGTCAGAGCATAGTTCTTTTTCTTGTGTCAATCTTGTTAAAAAATGAAACAATGTCTCATGAGCACAGTTCTTTTGCTCTATCAAGCTCGTTCAAAAATGAAACAGATTCCCCCCCATTTAAGTCTTTGATTATATCTCATTGATGTCAAGTCGATTCTTTCACTTGATCTTGTAAATGAACCTTCATTCCATCTGCCTATTAGTAACTAGTATTCTACTTAGGTGAATGCAATGAAGCTTGGGGGCATGTCCTTAGAATTGTGTTATTATGCTGGGGGCATGAAAAACCAGTTTGAAGCATAGATTTTCCTTTGTTTCAAGCTTTTGCAAAAATGAAAACAACCACTTTCAAGAATTTTTTTTCTCTTTTTCAATCTTTAGTAAAAATTAAACCATATTTAAATACTCTCAAGTATAGTTTTTCCTCATTTCAAGCTTGTGTAAAAATGAAAATGCTCCCAAGCATAGTTTTTCCTTGTTCCAATCTTGTGTAAAAATGAACCCTATTTCAAGCATAGTTTCCCATATTTCAAGCTTGTGTAAAAATGAAACCATTCTAATTTTATCCCACATGATTTCCATTTTTATCATCCTATTTATGCCAGATGAACCTTGGTTTTCTCATTCCACCATCACCATCTTCTTGTTCGATCATACACTTTCACTTGGTTTTTACCCCTTCTTAAGGAACTGTCGCAATGAGTGGTCTTATTAGCCAACCTCTCGACCTTTACATGTTTTGAGCAGTTCCATCATGACTAGAACCAATTGCTACCTTTTATACCACTTTTTCCTCCAGGTGTTGTCCTGTTTCAACTCTTTTCAAACTCCCTAAACATGAAAAGGTTACCGAGCACTTTTCTTTTCGAACTCGTTAAAGGAAATGAAAAGACTTCTGCCAAGTATAATTTTAACCCTTTTATGGATTGGGATGGACTATTTACGAAAAATGAATTCTATAGTCAAACATGACTAAAAGGTTCTCCTCATTATTGTTTTTTTTCCTTTTTCAGACTCAAGAGATTAAATTTACAAAGACGAAAATTTGGAGTTTTTCTTTTTCACCTATTTTTCAAACTCTCTAAACATGAAAAAGAATTTGAGTTACACCTTTTTTGGACTCATAAAATCATCAAACAACATTGGACTCATCCAACATGATGAGAATTAACCACTTCTTCTGAAGGTTTGTTAAATATACTTAGAAGGATTCATTCGAAGGATGGACTTATAGATCAAGCATATGTTATCGTCCTCAAGCTTATCAAAATTAAAGAGGCACTCACCATAAATGGTTGGGGAAATTAGTAAAATATGGCACTTAAGTTATTAATGGCAGCGAGTCTCTTTTGAATATGGCACTCTTTCACTTCATCTCTGTGTTTGTTGGGTTGGGAAATTTGCTTTCCTCTTTGGTTCATCATACAATATTCAAAAGAATCCATAATTGATTTTGGGTCAATGTTGCCAACTCCATAAAGTGTCGTCGATATGTTAAAGATAAATCATTCAATTGATATCTGATACAACACCCTTAAGCCTTGATTTATGTTTATCATTCATGAACCAACTCTACATCAACATCATTCTATCTCAAATCTTGATACTTGTTTCGTATCATTGATGAGGGATACTTCAAGGCCTCCTGCGACAGGTCATTGCCTATAAACATTAGCTCATTATCCAGAAGGTTTTTAGAAACTCCCTTTGGTACCTCAGATCTTTCATACATCAATTGCAAGCTTTCTTGCTTTCAGTAACATCTCTTCACCATTGGCCTTTGACCAAAATATTTTGTGTGGTGAGGCGACTTTAGCTCCTTGTTCACACCACATAGATTGTACTATAGTAACTTGAGAGCCATTAACATCATCGGTGGTTTATCTCACATTTGTTAATGACTTATATCATTGGATTTTAATCAGATGGTTTCTACCATTTTCGACTTCAACTCATTTATTCACATAGTTAGACTTGTACATCAAGAGATTGAGTGAATGAGGTAGAAGACCCTAGATCTAGTTTCATCTATCTAGGCTGTGATTTCAGGATACATACAAGATTACAAAGTGTGATGGCTATGATCATCCAAACATTCATCCAAGCATGGGTCCACTCTCTGTCATCAATAAACGAGACTATTTGATCATTGCACATGTAATATTGACCTATATGTTAGGCATGGGTATGCCTCCCTCAATAATGATACCATGATGATCATATGTATTGTAAAATATGATGATCTTGACCAATTAATTCTTGATCCGGACTTGTCACAGGGTAAAGCACTTCAATCCTCAGCCATTGCTTCTAAATTTGTACTTTAGGGGGCAATCTGTCGCAGAAAATTTTGTCACATCGACCTAAAAGGTTTGAAAATCGGATCGTCAACATCCTTGAAAACTTTGTCATAATCCCTTTGGAGATTCCTAACCATCAATTCTCCAAAAAGTCTAAGTTTCTGGGTATATCTGATAAAAACCCATCCTTTTAGGCCCAACACACTATGCCTTCATGTCCACCAACATTGGGTGCAAGCTGCATGCCTTAGCACTAGTACAAGTTGTTCCATTCTGTAGGTGCGTTGATTCTATAAATTCGGTAAAATTAAAAATTAGTTTTGAAAGTTCCTCCTCCTGAAGCTTCTAAGGTGGTTTTAACTATTGACAATGGATGGAGATCTCAAAATTCTATCTAATCCTATATTGGAGACCTTATCTCTTATCTCTTGGGATCATCCTCCCCTCGTATGTGGATCTCAAGCCTAGATTGGTAAATCCTAAACTACCACTTTCACCCTATAAATTTACTACCTCCCATGGAGTCTGGGTTGTCTTTTGGAGATTGTTGGTGCCCTCATGCTGATGCTTTGAGCTTATGGAATCATCATCCATTTGCATTAGGGTTGAGTGTTGAGATCTTATTTTTGACAATGAAGGACAAGTCAATGGGGAGACACATTTACAAAGTCAACTTCTATATACGGTTGTAACACTCTCCTTTATTTATTAATACAAAAATCATCTTGTTTTCCTATACTTTTGTTATGTTTATGCTCTTGTATTTCAGTTCCATGATGACTCATTGAATAAAGATATAGGATTATGCTATGTGGATATTGTAGTTCCTTTTCTTGTTTTAGTCATTGTTGCAGGTTCCATTTATAGCATGTGGAGCTAGGATTCGAGATTACAAGAAAAGTCAAGAGAAGGACGTGCTATGAATTCCAGCTAGGTCTCTTTTCTATATTTCAATCTCTCTAAGGAAAACATTGATTCGTTTTGTCCTCTATTGTTGTAGATCAGGCCACTAGATCTAGTGAATTCATTTTAGTCCGCAGAAGTGAAAATACCATATAACATGCTGCATGTGGGTTTCGACTTTCTATTGGTGGTTTAGGGTTTTGCTACATGTGAGTCAAATTTCTATTGGTGGTTTAGGGTTCTTGCTGCATTAGGGTTTTTCTTCATGTTTGTTTCAAATTTCTATTGGTGGTTTAGGGTTCTTGTTTCATGTAGTTTTTGCTAGTTTATAGTTTTGCATACGTTACTATTTTTCTATGACAAATGGTGGTTATAATTTCAGTATTTTTTTTGTGATAGATGATGACTATTTTTATGTGACCTAGTTTGCTAAATAAATTAATTTTAGTGTGTGCTATGATTGTGCTCATGTGAACTTAATTGTTATGTTTCTTCTTTATTTCTTTTGCATTAATTTTGTTATAGCAATGTCTTTGGTTTGAGAGTCAATTCTCAAAATGATTGGGGAAGAAACTACGGAAAAGAAATGATTTGTTCTTAGGATTCATATTATGCTGTCAAAGCCAATTCTCTAAAGAAAATAAAAGGAAAAAATAAACACAATCATGAGAGGAAAGTAATTGTGTGTGGATGGTGGACAATGTGTCAACTATAGAACAATTCCATTCTATAGTAAAGACAAAGAATAATGTGTTTTTTCCCACAATGCCATTGTGCAAAGAAAAAACATGAAAAAACCATGTTGAATGAAAGAGATGTAAAAGTTAAATTTCTATAATATACTTGTTGTAGTTTTTGGTTTCTTGTTATGGAAGTAACCACTACCAATGTTATAACTTTTAATTGATCCCTAGGACTCAAAAAACTAAAGAATCTCATTAGAGAACTAGAATATATTTTCTTAGCATGTTAATTATGGTTGTTGCATTGTTTTCCAATTGACACTGCCATTTTGTGTTTAGATAAGAAATTAATTGAGGTTGAACAATATACCTAACCTATATTATATCTTGATATTATGAAATTGGATGTGCAAATTGAAAAAAGTTAGATGATTTTACTAGTCATGCATTGATTTAGGAATTTGCATGTATATTTATTTTATGGAAAAGAGAAGGAATGTGGGTTTGTTTCAGACTAAGTTATTTTTATTTGTGAAAAAAATAAATGTGTGAATGATTTTACAAGTTTTTTTATGATAATTTGAATTTAGTGCCTTTCAATATTTGACTGTTAGGTCCCTATAATACTAGTGTAGCCCCTTACTGTTATTAGTGAAACCCCCTTATTGTATTGTTGTGCCCATGTAGTCCCCATATTGTTATTTTTGTGCCCCATAGAAGCCCACTATTGTTATTGTTATGCCCTTACAATATTATTGTTATGTAGGCTCTGACTATACTGTGACCCCTTCGAATCCTATATATAGAAAGGAGGTCTTGTCATTTGTAACATCCAAGAATTGTTCATTTTGTAATGTAAATGAGTTTTCCCTTGAAGAGGCTTATTTTGAAGTTTTATCTATCTCTTCTTCTATTTTGTGAGTTGGTTGCATAACATTTGGTATCAGAGCTTTGGATTCCAGGGTTTCGTTGCTTCAAACAAGTGATAGTGTAATTTTCGCTATAATTTTTTTCTGTGAAGCTTCAAAAGCTGAAATTAAAACACAATTGAGAAGAAATCTTAGTGAATCATTTGTACGAATTTCAGATATTTTATCACTATATTTTCAGATATATGATCCGTGGAAGTTAGGGTTTTGTAGGCTCCATAATTCGATCTCAAATAGGTGATCTTGTAAAAATAATCATAACTTTCTCTATGAGAATCAAATTCAAATTTCGTAAAAAGTGATAGAGAGAGGACATGCTGTAGTTTGTTGAGAATTGTTTTAAGAGCCGAAGGTTGAAACAGTGACAAGTGGAACTTTGTACAAGTTCACTCCATTGAACTAGTCTATAATCAAGTCATCGTGGGAGATTGGGCATAACTATTTCTTGGAGAATAAAATATCGATCATACTTGTGGGGTTAGAAATTTGACTCATAGGGATATCACAGGATGAAAATTTAGAACTTGGAGATCCAAAATTACAGTTACAATCATTTCAAGATAGAGCTCCTAGCAACAAGAAAAATAATGACTTGAATCAAGGAAATAGAAACACATAGTAAGAAAAATTGGATGGATGATTTGAAGAATGCGATTGAAGCTAACATAAATGGTCTTATCTATGACATGGAAGCTAATATCAATGGTATAGGAGAAATATTGAAAGAAAACATGGAAGATTTGAAGAAAGATAGGGAAGGTTTGAAGGAAGGTTGGACAAAGTTGCTACAAGAAAGGCTTCCTAATGATGAAAAGGTAGTAGAGGAAACTCATGATGAGAACAAAGGAAATGTTGATCATGATTTCCTAGAATATAATGTTGTATTGAATACCCACCATATTCCAAATACAGATATGAGGAAGTTTGATGGTAAGGATCCGGTAACTTGGATACTAAATATGGAGCAATATTTTGATCTACATGATGTTCAAATGTCACAAAAGGTATGTATTTCATCTTTATATTTAGAACCGAATCATTTTGTATGGTATAGAGAGATTTATTCTCATAAACCACTTGTCACCTAGTCAAATTTCACGGAGGAAATGATAGCACATTATGAGTATACACAGAGGAACTCCTTCTTTATCCAATTGATAAATCTCAAACAAAAGGGTTCAATGGAAAAGCACATTGAGGACTTCTAAAAATTGAATATAATGGTAAATAATATTCCATAGAAGCATAGGATTGAAGTATTCATAGGGACTTTAAAGGATAACTTCCAACACAAGGTTCACCTTTGGGAACCTGATTCATTGAAGAAGACATTCAGGTTGGCAAGAAAAATTGAAAGCAAAATTATGGCAACAAGGAAGCCTACCATTCATAACTATAAAGATGAAAGTGTTTTTTCTCCTAGCCTTACACAACCTACAAGGTTGACACCACAAAAATTAGAAGAAAAAAGAGCAAAGGGGATTTGTTATAGTTTTGATAGAAAATACCCTAAAGGTCATAAGTGTGCTGAGAAGAAATTATTTTACATAGATTGTAAAGAGGAGGAAGAAAAGGAACAAGAAACATAAAAATAAGAGGATATACATCAAGAATCAACCCTAGAGAAAGAAGAAATGAATACAACCATATCTTTTAATGCATTGACAGGAATTACTACTCCTCAAACTCTCAAGATAGAAGGACATATCAAGAAGAAAAAGGTAATAGTGTTGATTGATTTAGGTAGTACCCATAATTTTATTCATTGTAAGATAGCCAAGGAATTGAATTGCTTCCTATATCCAGCACCAAAGTGTCAAGTGATGGTTTCAAATGGAGGAACCGTAAATTGCTCTGGAAAGTGCCATAATATCAAGCTATACATGGGCAAATATGTATTGAATAGTCCTATGCTTTCTATTCCAATGGGTGGTGTTGATGTTGTACTAGGAGTCCAATGGATACAATATTTGGGTACGATAACTTTTAATTTTCGAGAAATTTCCATGCAATTTTTTTGGGAAGGAAAGGAAGTTGAATTAAGGGGTATGGTAGGGGAACCAAGAAAGATAATCATCTCTAATGGCATGAAAATTTTCCTAAAGGAAGAACAAAAGGGTGTAATTAAACAATTATGTTCGCTATAGGTTCAAACAACGAAATCATGTATTTATCCCGATCTCCAAAAAGTCTTGGACAATCATTATCATGTTCAATTAGTGGAAGATCACATCAAGCATCAAAAACAAGTTCTCCAACTCTTAAAGGATAACCTCACTTGGGTGCAAAATCAAATGAAACAATTTGCAGATCAACATCGTAGTGAAAATAGTTTTGATGTAGGTGACTAGGTATTTTTACGACTACACCCATACAAAAAAATGTCCCTCAAGCAAGATAAGAAGGATAATAAATTATCACCAAAGTATTATGGTCCTTACAAGGCGTTGCAAAAGATTGGTACTATGGCATACAAATTTGAGCTACCTACATTTTCCTAAGTGCACCTAGTTTTCCATGTTTCATGCTTAAAGAAGGTTATAGGTGACAAGCTCCCAGTTCAAAAAATATTGACGGAACATTATGAGGAAGGAAAAATCATATTGGAACATGAAGTAGTCATGGAAAAATGAACCCAAAAAATACGAAATCGATCAATTTCAGAGTATCTCATCAAGTGGAACAATTTACTTGCTAAAGATTCCACATGGGAGGACAATAATTTTATAAAAAAGAATCCATAGCTACTCAAGTGTTGAGGACAACACTTATTTTGAAGGAGAGTGATCAGGTGCTCAGTATTTAGCTCATAATTCAAAGTTATCATATTAGCTCGAAACCTGAATGACCATGTCTGTCTCGGAAAAATGATTCTAACACAACTTGCTTCGTCAAAAACTGAGTTCATATGACAAAGTTATTATGTTCTGATTGCTTTGTTAAATAGGGAAAATTTAAAAAAAAAATGCCCTGTGATTGCAGGGTTAGCAGTTCGTACTACTGACGTGGAAGGTGGCTAGGCACTTTTAATTATTGGTCAACAATGAATTAGGATCATATAAGTGTCACCATATGGTTGGGTTTTATAGTGGTGATTTGGTGCGTTCTTATTGGTTTGATTTTAGACCAATGGAAGAATGCCACGTGGCAAGCCCATAGGCCACCATGTGGCACCTCCCAAGGGTCAGGTTGGTGGTCTATTATGGAAAAAAATTTATTGGCAGATGTCGGGGTCGAACCATGACCTATCACTTGGAAACACTATGGCTTAACCGTCCGCTCTACCCAATGGTTCTTAACCACTAAGTTCCTCACATAAATTTTTTGTATTGGAGTTCGCCAATTAGGAAAGGGCCAACCCTCCCCCCATGCGAACACAATGTAGCAAACTACCACGGTCATGGTAATGTTGCCAGCTCCAACCAAATGGTTCCACCTCCAACATTCAATGCGATGGTTATGCATGTGAACAAAGCCATAACTTCAACGGTCAATTAACCTGATGGTTTCGACTATTCAATCCATAGCTCCAACCATTTCATGTGAACGCAGGTGGGTAACGTCTAACAGTTAGTGGTTCTGATGGACCCTAACCATAATATTTAATGTAACACTAACCTCACATGTGACCAAATCTATTAAGTACTGGAGGTTACGGTGATTGTTAGTGATAATCTCGTCTTAACTTTAATTAAGCGCAGTTATATTAATTACTTGTAAGTTTAAACTGGTAGTGATTTTAGCGGTGCCCCTAAATTCAGGCCTGCCACCAAATTTAGTGGGACTAATTGGAGATGTTCTCGATTTAGAGGAGAAAATGTAGGAAAAGACTGACTAAGCTATAGAGAAGTCAATTTTTGACCAAATTGAGAGCAGAATGAGTTGTTCTTGGCTAATTTGGACATTCTCAACACATTGGTGCAGGTATCAAGAGCCATAGATCTTTGTAAATAACATTGTTTCCACATTGAGCTAATATAGAGGCCCAAGCCATGGAAGCTGGACCAAGGAGATGTAGCTCAGGAGGGGTGAAATCCTTCATCAAAACAATGTGTTAATGTGTCTCTTTGATGGTTTATTGCACTGTACATATTTTTTGTTCAGTATTTGTTTCTGAAGCTATTTTTCTCATGAATGTCTTTTTAAACTTAAGGAAATTTACTTGATTGTATGCACAAAAAACTAATGAAATCTCATCACAAGAAGAAATAAGCATGCACATATTTATAAATATGTAATTGTTATAGAATTTAGACTTATGTGATCCATAGCATGTCAGAGAGAATATTTTCGGCAAAATCACATAAAAAATTATCTGTCGACGCGTTTCGAACCAACTAGTGTGGTTCATCGTAGAGAAACAAATCAAGTTGGTATCAGAGCAAAGGCTGAATTGCTTGATTGCTTTAGTTTGTGCAATTAGGGTTTTAATGGTTGCAAAATTGTGATTCTTACAAGGTTAAAGTTGCAGAGAGTAGAAGGGAAGCTATTTGTTGCAACTCCTGAGGTAATGCCTAGAAGAAGGACAGCCACAAGGCCACAATCTCTACCACCCAAAGTTCCAATTCCAATTGCACTTGAAACTCCTCAAGTTTTGTCTTCAACTGAGACTGAAGAGGTACAAGCAGTACCAATTTTTAAGCATGAATCCGTAGCCATTATGTCTGGAGAAAGAGAGCATGAAGGTACCTCTTTATAAGAGGAAGAATTCAAGAAATCTTTCTATACTTTGGCTGAGATGGTTAAAGTCCTCTATCAAGAGAGGAACACTAGAATGGTTGGAGAATGTTCTAAACCTCCACATGGAGAAGGAATATCAGAGGACAAAAAATATGAGAATAACGATTCCAAAGGGAATGGTGGAAAACCACCTCCATCTCCACCGTCCTCATCATCTTCACCATCTCACACAACATCATCTTCCACTACCACCACTAAAACTGCCCATACTCATTCCAAAACCCCAAAAGTAAAAACTCCATTACTCAAATTGGACATAAAATTGGAAATTCCCATGTATAATGGAGAGGTGAATACAAAAAAGTTGGACAATTGGATTCGACAGTTGGAGGTCTAATGCAAAATTCAGAACCTTCAAGAAGACAACATAAAGATCTAGTTGGCTTCACTGAGGTTAGAAGGAGTTGCGCTAGTTTGGTGGGAAGCAAAGACTCAAGAGGAAATGAGAATCCATTGTAAGATATCCATCACTTGGGTTGAGTTTGTTTTTGCAATTAAAAGAGAGTTTTACCCTTTACCCTATATGAAAAAATCCATTATGAGTTGGTAGAATTTTAGGCAGCTTAAAGGCCAAACAATTCAAGATTATACACAGGAGTTTAGGAAAAGGGCTTTGTTATTAGGATTGAATTTGAATTCCCAAGATACACTGCTGAACTATATTGGGGAACAATGTAAACTTTGAAACGGGAACTATAAACTCAAAACGGGAACTCTGGCCAAAAAACCCCAAAAAAACATCAAAAACAGTGCTAAAAACGAAAAGTGTGTATACTAGAACGATTTTATTTTTTAGGTGTCAATTTTGAACATGTTTTAAAAATGGTAGTGACTACGAAATTTACTATGAAATTTTCATGCAAAATATAGCTTCAAAATGAAAGTGATGATACCGGAATGATGATTTTTTTTAGGGTCAATTTTCAAATTTTTTTAAAAATTCTAATAAAACCAAATTTTTATGTGTCAAACAAAGTTGTTTGTGAGGGAAAAAACACATTAATGTTTTTGGTAGAATATCATTTTTCTTTCCTAAGTATAAATTTAACATGTTCTCAACTATAACATGCTAGATACAAAAAAAATTGAAATTTTTTCAACTATAAAATTAAAAAACCATGACATTATGAACAAATTACATCACTAAATGAGTTCAAAAGTCATTATTTGTATATTGAATAAAACATACATTATATCTCTAATTCAATATTGCATTGTAGATATTTTAAACAATAAAATTTATCATAATTAAGACATATAATCCAACAACATAAAAATGGCTCATAACTTCTCATTTAACACCATATGGAAAACATTAATTTTATTTCAAGATACGATGCATACATCAGTTATATAAACTGTCTTAAACAATTATTCAAAATCACTCATATTTTCTTTCACACCATCAAAATTCACATATTCAGATGAGTGACTGGATGCTAACGAAGATGTTCCATATTCTTCTCTTTCATCAACCAGTGCCCTATCTGAGTCCACATGCATGCCCAACATTTCAGGTTTCAAAATTCTTCTAAATCTACGACTGGTTTTAGTTGACTCCCATGTCAACATTGTTCCTTCTGGTAACAACCTTTTAAGAATCTCTATCATCTTGAAGCAAAGAGTTCCTCTCTTTGTTAAATTGAAGTCATAAACAAGTATGTCAACATCCTCCAATTTTAATATGTCTATGCGACAACGATTTATATTTGTACCCTTTCTTTTTCTTTTTCCGCCATTTTTTTTGTCAACTACCATCTTTGGCTTATACACACCATTGAATGGGTGTGTATTTGTGGCATACCAATGTACTTCAACACTTGTAACATCATCATTTTCTGTGATGACCTTTATAACTTTAGCTACCCAAAATGGATAGCCATTGGGATCTCCATCTGCTAGCACTACAATCATGCAACCCTTCTTAATATCCTGTATTGAACCCCTATAAAGGTCTTCCATGGCTTCACGTTGTGCACGAGATCTTCTGGAACCAATATACATCTCTCTTTCCGCTGCCTGTGAACAATTAATAATACCTTGAGATTGTTGTTGTTCAACAATGTTTACTTCCTCATGTTCATTCGACACATTTTGTGGCCAAATAAATGGATTTTTCAAAGGTATATCTTCATTTGTTGTTGTTGAAATGATATCACTTTGATTATTGAAAAATGACTCCCACCAAACTGAATAAGCAATGTCAAAGTATTCATATATATATCTAATACATTTTTTAATTTCTTCCAGGCAATCAGAATAATTTATATCTCTATTCTGTCTGCGTGCATTCTAAAATTCACCAATTGATTGTAATAACAATATTTTTGATGCAAATATTGGATGATCTGGAATGAACTTCAAAAATTGCAAAACTGATGACGGTGCCCATTCTGTAGTGGTTGAATATTTCTTACCCCATATTAGTGTTTTCCCATCAATTTTTTTGATACGAAATTGATGTTGGAAGCTAATGTCATTAAGTTGTTCAATGCATTTCCTCTCACCATATGATCCCAGAATAAACCTTCGCATATCAACAATTTCTTCCAACACATCAAAAGTAGGCTCTGGCATGTATGATTTCTTAATACATTCAATTAGTGATGGCAAGCCCACTTCCTTCCTCCTCAATGTGACTGGAAAACGATTGAACATGTGATCAATATGGTCATGAGTGTGCCTAAAAAGAAGGAAACCAACCTTTACCTTCTAAAAACTTCTCAATTCAACAAGCATGTTTAGATATCAAAAAACAACCTGATTTTTGTTTTCACGGCATGTGTTGTCTAATTGTAGATACAAAACTTCAGGAAGAATACCAGACTAATAGAAAGCACATCATGAATTATGGTTATGGTCAGATTTGCATCATTATGAATATTTGGCGCTGTGAAGTACACCCTTGGCAACATTTTCCCATTGAAGACCATACAACCGACCAAGTGAAATTGAATAAAATTTTCCTCCTGTAAATTTTTGGGCGTGCGAACAAAATGTGGTAAAAGTGTTTTCTTATGGTCCATACCATCAATTATCAAACCCAAATATTTATTCGGATTATCATAACACTTCTTTCGATGCTTGTACAACTTCTTCCTTTAGTTTGTTTGTTATTTGTGATGCTCCTGAAGTTCTTTGACAATTAAATCTACACAACATAAAAGAAATTCATTAAGAAATATGTTTTCATAGTTGATGACTATACAATTTTAAAAGTTAAAGTTCTGAGCCTTCACATTTGTCAATTTTTGATTTAAGAGAAGCACATGTACTCCAAATCCCCATCCTTGTCTTCTTAGGAATAAAGACATTGTTGAATTCTTTCTTCCATACCTTCACAAAATATTGATATGTAATAAACTGGCCATGTCCCTCAGCACCTTCTGCATATTCTTTGTATAAGTTGTAGATTTCTTGTCTTGAAAAATTATCTGGAATATGTATTGTCTCTCTATTTGGCATACACTCTCCATTCTTTGAAAATGAATCTTTCATCCATGACATTGCAGTATTTGATAATGGCCCAAACTATCTTTTATGATGTACTTCTGAATAAAATTTGGGATCCTTTTCCAAATTTTCTTGAATTCTCGAGAGGCGAAAATTCCCAATCGAATGAAACATTTTGAAAGCTTTTCTACAGATAAATAAAATCCTAATATGATAATCATAACCTGACAATGTAGATTGCATGCACCCAACTAAATATGAATTTTGCATGCTTTTATTCATTGAAAAATATCTCTCCCTGCTCTCTAATGCAAATTTGAAATCCATATGTTTCAAGCAATCTTTTTGGCAACATTCACTTGAAATGAGAGCACTGATAGAACTTCTTCTCGTCAGATATTCTGCTCTACCCCTTGTATAACTAGAACATCTTGCTTTGATACGAAAGGGTCTGCTCCTACTCCTCGATACAATATTTCTTGACAACATCTCCATCATTGGATCATCATTTGTATAAGGATTTTCATCATCATTAAGAGGAATGTTATCCACACTATGATCAGCTGTGCTTTTCAAATACTGACTTGGAGGATATTCTTCATCTTCCCCTTCTTCAGTGCTATTGTCATAGTCCTTAGAATTTAGACTGAATGGAAAATTTGACTCGATGTTTATTGCATATTCTTCCTCATGTGCATTGTCAGTGCTGCTCTCATAGTTCATAGAATTAGGACTATGTCGAAAATGTGACTGTTTACTTACTGAAAATGCTACATCTTGTCCTTTGTTACTGTTACCTTTATACTCATTAGAATTAGGACTAAGTGCATCATCCTGTCTTTCATCATTGCTGCTCTCATAGTCCTTAGAATTAGGACTAAGAGGACACTGTGACACTCCATTATTTTGAAATTCATCATCACGCTCTTCATCACTGTTGCTCTCATAGTCCTTAGAATTAGGACTAAGTGGACACCATGACACTCCATTCTTTTGAAATTCATCATGCCGCTCTTCATCACTGCCGCTCTCATAGTCATTAGAATTAGGACTAAGTGGACACTGTGACACTCCATACTTTTGAAATTCATCATCATTCTCTTCATCACTGTTGCTCTCATAGTCCTTAGAATTAGGAATAAGTGGACACTTTGACACTCCATTCTTTTGAAATTCGTTATCACGCTCTTCATCACTGCTTGTCTCATAGTCCTTAGAATTAAGACTAAGTGGACACCGTGACACTCCATTCTTTTGAAATTCGTCATCATGCTCTTCAACATTGTTGCTCTCATAGTCCTTAGAATTAGGACTAAGTGGACATCATAACACTCCATTCTTTTCAACTTCACCATCATGCTCTTCATCACTGTTGCTCTCATAGTCCTTAAAATTAGGACTAAGTGGACACCGTGACACTCCATTCTTTTGAAATTTTTCATCAAGCTCATCATCACTGCTGCTTTCATTGTCCTTAGAATTAGGACTAAGTGGAATCTGTGACTCTTTATTTATTTGAAATTCTCCATCCCCTCTTTCATCAGTGTTGCTCTCATAGTCCTTAGGATCAGGACTAAGTGGAAGAATTGGCTTTCTATTCATAGTCGATGAATTCCCACTATATTCATCAATATGAATAGAGTTGTTACGCGATGAAGATGTTGATGCTGTATAAATCAAAACTTCACTATCAGGACAATCCATCCCTTTCAAATAGAATATGTTGAATGATACAAATGGAGAGTCTCCTAAAGATATTATATAGAATAAAGAATGAAATTTTCCCTTCAAAAATTTTCCATCCAAAATTTTCCCTCCAAAAAGTTTCGCAAAAATATTTCCCTCCAAAAAGTTTGTTAGATTTATTTCCCTTCATTATTTTATTCCACAATTTATTGAAAAATGTAAACTAAATTTTTTTGATGAAATAAATCATTGAAGTTAAAATTGTAAACTACAACTTCTACATTAATTATTTTAATAGTTAAAGTATATAATATTTACTAAACAATTGAAATTTTTTTAATTTTTATAATAAATTCTAAAACAAATTAATCCCACATTCACCTCCCTGTAAAACAATTCCATAATATTCACTTTATCATATTTTCCTTCATCGCCATAAAAAAAATTAACATGTTAAATTTTTTTAAAACAAATTAATCCCACATTAACCGTACGGTAAAACATCTCTGTAATTTCACCTATATACTAAATTCCATTATCACTATTACTCACATCACATCAAGGTTTTCTGAGGTTCATTGAAAGACTTTGAGCGAATTTGTGGAGCAGCTATATTGCTATCAACAACATATTCAACGAAAAATTCTTGCAATTGAAAGGTTAGTTAAATTTTTTCCTTGAAAATTTTCATATTAAATAAGTTTAATGAAGTAGATTTTTTTTTTTTTTTAAATTAATACCTTTTGTGAGCCAAATTAACTAATACGTCCATCGTGAGAATGGTGGGCTCGGTAAAACTCACGACGGTAGCCCACCTTCCCGTGCGTGGACCGTCGTGGTGTCACGGGGTGG